>JBAMJV010003226.1:0-214965 GCA_037951105.1 Echinarachnius parma
AGTGACTGACGGTCATGACCATGGGTCTTACTAAGTTATACACTTATAAAATTTATAATACATTTTCTATTTTGAGTTGTGAAACAAAACTCAATATTGCAATATTTTCAAATGTATCAAACTTCAACCAACGACAAAGATCTAGACAAAAGAAAGAAATTGGATACGTCGTTTGGGAGCACACCTCCACGTCGACGTCTACCTCAGCTCCAGGTCGATAATGAATATTCATATCGTGACGTCAGCATGGCCACGCAACGTCACTAGGATTAGAGGGGTTATAATTACAATGAGACCATACTGCCCATCAGCGATTACGTGGCCTACTGGTCACGCTGTGGGCTTCAACTCTTGTTATGATGGGTTCGAATCCTCTTTTATGACTCTTCTTTTCTTTTTCCATAAATGGTGAGTAGCGGTTTATAATAGTAAATGTATCATGCAGAGTTTCATTATCGATCTGGAGGTGTGCTTCAAACGACGCACCCTTTCACTATCGACGTGGAGGTGTGCTCCAAACGACGCACCCAAAGAAATGCTATTTCATAGTTTGAAAGTGGTGATGATCATCGGCCATATCAGTTCAGATCATGCAATTTTTGTTGTTCCTTCAGGCTTCACAAAGCAGAACTGGAAAACTTATTTTCTTTTAATTTCAACGTTGTGTTGCTGTGTCTGGTTGCACAAATGTATTGTATTTTTTTCTAAATCATTCTTTTTACAGCATAATATACATCCAAGACTGCAACAGAAATCAGAAATCACCATGCCACCCAACCAAGACGCTCAGAAGGAACACATCAAAAGAGCCAACTACCAAGCAGGTGTGTTTTGAATTATTTTAGTAATGTTATTTTAAGCTTTAAAAATGGAATTACCAGTGCTCGACACTCGCACTGGCCCGCTGGCCCGCTGACCCGCTGGCCCGGGGCCAATGAAATTACACCTCGGGCCAGCAAAAATGTGCAAATGCCATATTTTGGTGGCCCGATCGGGCAAGCATTGACAAAATAAGAAAAATCTTGTTTTCTTCCATGATATGCTCCGATCTATAATCACATGTTTGATTAGAAAAGAGTGATATTTTTAAAAGTAAAAAGTTTACTTGTGAAATAGAATTTTGGGGCCAGTAATTTTTTTCTTTCGGGACACCAGAAAAAGAGAAGAAATTATTTCAATTGCCCGACCAGGCCACTGACAAAAAATGTAAGTGAGGAGCCCTGGACTAAAGCCCGGTGCCCATTTACCGATCTTGGCCTTGCGATCTAGAGCGATCTTGCCCGAATAGGAGCGATCCCCTGAGATCTGTTGTTAAGTCGCCAAGTGGGCACCAATGGCCGCACCAGATCGCTGTAACTCGCTTCCGCAAGGGTGGTGTCGCTTGCGGTCGCCGGGGTTTGACATGTTCAAAAATCTGGCGACCAGGTCGGTCTCGATCGCATTCGCGGCGATCTGGTGCGGCCATTGGTGCCCACTTTGCGACTTAACGCAGATCTCAGGGGATCGCTCCTATTCGGACAAGATCGCTAGGGCTAGCGACCTTGGAATCACATCAGTTCGCAGTGAGTCAGCCTAATTCCATTGTGTACGAGATCTGTTCAATTTGGCCTCCTTGGGTCATAGATTGGCCCCTATTTTCACCCATTGTCAAGGAATACAATAACGAGGAATTGGCGCTTGTTTGATTCTGAATTTGTTGATCAGTCATGGCTAGCCGTTCGAACATTTATTTCCTTTTCTTGATACCAAGAGTTACCATTGCAGCAAATCATTTATTGATATCACCATTCATTTCTTGATATCAAGAAAATATTATTGATTCTTGCAGGGCACCTTTGGAGAGCAGCTTCGCATGACTGAACATTTAATTCTTGATATCAAGAAACCACTTTATGTTGCTAACCAGGGGCGTCGATCCGTTTTTTGATATTGGGGGGGGGGGGGGGGGGGGGGGGGGGGGGGGGGGGGGGGGGGGGGGGGGGGGGGGGGGGCGAAATTTGAAAATTTTCCAGAGTGACCACTGAGAGAGCTAAATGAAACTGTCTTCATTGGGGGGACCCCAAATTTTGGGGACAATAATGGGGGTCCAGGGGGCGGAGCCCCCCGGGAAGCGTTAGATTTTAGACATTTGCAACTCTCTATCATGGGTGTTAATATTGTATTAAATAGTGAACCTATACTCGTAAAGTATTTTGAAAGGGTATAGCGAGGACAAATTTTGATCCTGTTTACTATAGAGTCATCGATAATAATCTAGGGCATTGGGACTCCCATGAAACTAAAGCAAGGGCGTCAACAACTTCTCAAAACTGGAGGGGAGACATTGCGAGGAAGCGAAGCGACCGAGCGGGTGGGAGGGTGTGGGATGGGGTGTCCCCCTCGCCCACAGTAGGGAACTTTTGTATTTTTTGGGCGTGAAATTGTGCGATTTGGTGCAAACCTGAGACAGAAATGTCACGTAATATAAAGTATATAAGTATGGATTCAAATATACATAGTGACAAAGGGAGGGGGACAATCTTCACCACTGTCAAATGTGGGGGACATGATACTTATTCCAATATGATATTCGTTCAGCGGATATGGACCCGAATGACTGAAAGATATATTTCAGTTTATTTTAATATATAGATGAGGGTTTAATTAACTTCGTTTGAGGTGTGCGTTTGAGAAATACAGCGTTTGAGAAATTACACTGCCCAACACATTTCGAAATGTGAGTTCACGCGACCAACATGAAACTTGTAATTATGAGAAACTGTCCTTTTTAAACTAGAAAACGGCTATTTTGAAGATTACTTGTTGATAAATGTGTCTTTCCCCTCTTTCGCATCACTTGATTTTTCTCTTCCTCATTTTCGGAATTATGGGGGGGGGGGGGGGCGAAATGATATGTTCGCCCCAATATTTTCATTGGGGGGGGGGGGGGTGGGGGCGACCGCCCCCCTGCACGCATGCGTGCAAATAGGGACAATAGGAAGTCGCCGTGAGATCGCATAATGGGCACCGAAAAGATCGCGTACGCAATGAGATCGGGCTGACTCGCGGCGAACTGGTGCGATTCACACCGAACCGAGATCGCTAGCAACTCTGGCTAGATCGCAAGCGAAGATCGCCTAATGGGCACTGGGCTTTACTGTTGGTAACATTGTCCAAATCCTCGAAACTTATTTATTTGTCTTCTTGTTGCTAAGCCCCACCTCCTACAAAACCCTCCAGAGCAAATTATATTGTTGACCTGCAGTGACATCATTTTGTCAATCACTGGTCACCTACCATGAGATTAACAAAAGATGAAAGTACAAAAAGAACATCCACACAAAAGCATGCCCTGCATACCTCCATGCAATCGCTTAGACAGTGCTTCTCTTCTGACATAGCAACAGTTATTGTAATTGAAGTTGTGTGAGTTGGTATTCTATTCAACCGTGTGATGATATTGTGATTAGGCTAATCACAATAGCATGGTAGCTGACCAGTGATTGACAAATGATGTCACTGCAGGTCAACAATAGAATTTGGTCTGGAGGTTTTTTTAGGAGGTGGGGCTTAGTAACATGAAGACAAATAAATGATAAAATGTTTACAAATATACAAAACATACATGTATTTGGGTCAAACCGTTTACAAATATTGAATGTGTACACTAATACAGATGAATAGAGGTCAACATGCATTTGGGTTGCAGGGCCCCTTTAAACTTGGAGATAAATATCACTTTATGGATGACTGAGCACAGAGTAAAGACGAAATGACCCAATTTCCAAAGTCATGAAATGTGTGCATGTACCCTCCCATGCCATAAGTATTGCAACATGGTGAAATTCGTTACATTTTTGGTAAATGACTTATCTATGTTGTAGCGGTGTTTTGTTCTAAATAATTGAATAGTGACCGACATTCCGGTATAAATGGAAGGTGCACATTGTTCACTTTCTCATTCAAGGCCACTGAGTCCCTCATGCACACACCATGGTTAAGACATCCGGGTTATCTAACGTGCAACGCCGACAAATCGTCGCCCTGAGGGAGGAGGGGGTTTCGGTGGCTCAGATTGCTGAACACTTTCAGGTATGCCGTCAAACGGTGTACAGAGTGTGTAAACGCCATAGGGAAACACACAATTTTGACAAGCGACCAAGACCTGACAGAGGTAAAAAGACCACACGTCTGGAAGATCGGTACCTCCTGCGTCAAGCTCGTATAACCCGATTCGAATCTGCACAAACTTTGGCAGCTCACTGGAGCTACAGGATCGGTAGGAGAATCTCAAAGAGGACGACACAAAGATGCCTATACTCCGACCATCTTCATGCCCGCATTTCCAGGAGGAAGATTCTCATATCTGGTGTCAATCGCCAGAGACGCATCAGGTGGTCCTCCAGAGTTAGGGATTGGACGGTGTAGGACTATTAGAGCCACTTCCGGTCTTTTCTGACGAGAGTAGGTTTTGCCTTTCTTCCAACGACGGAAGAGTAAGAGTCTGGCGTGAACCCAACACCTCATACGGCCCAAGGAACCTGATCTACACTCAAAGGATTGCAGTTTCAGTCTTGGTTTGGGGGTGTGTCGGCATCTATGGAGTCGGCGATCATGCTGTCGTGTACGGGAACCTGGATCACGCAAAAATATCGGGAGATTCTGGACTCTCACTTGTTTCCATCCATTGGTAACATCTTTGGCGTCGCGCAACACCCGTTAATTTTCCAGGATGACAACGCACCGGCACACAGGGCTGCCCAGATGGACCAATGGTATGACGAAAATGGCGTTAGCAGGGTGCAGTGGCCAGAACAATCACCAGATGCTAACCCGATAGAGAATCTGTGGGATGCCATCAAGAGAGCCCTCACCAAGGACCGACCAACCACCAGGGAGGGTTTGATCCGCTCTATCTTCAGGGTCTGGGGCAGCATCACCCAGGAAAGACTGCATGGTCTATACGCGGCTCTGCCAAGGAGGCTGCGCGCCATTGTCAGAAGGCGCGGGTACCCAACAAAATACTAGAACTTCATGAACTTTACATGATAAATGACTCTTGACATGTTAATGAAATGTGCCTGATAATAAGATCTTAAATCATGTACTACAAATTAATTAAAACAACACTTATTATCATGTCTTACATTGCCTCCTGTGTAAAGCATGTGTCTATGTTGCAATACTTTTGGCACGGGAGGGTATATACTTTGTGTTGAGAAAACAAAATTGACACTCAAAGCACAGAGGGTAACCATTTAAATGGAAAGTACATATATGATGACCTTCATTCCAAAAAGGCACTAAATCCTTTTAACTTTACAGAAAAGCAGGGTTCGTTGTTCTTTTTGTTTACACATGCATGATACGGGAATATAAAAGTTCCACATTTTGAATTTGATTGTGTAATTTGTCCCCAATTTGTTTTCTTTTTTCTAGAGAACTACGTAGATTATTAATATACTGATATATCGTTATAGGGGACCACCACGCAAATAATAACGCAGGGTTATATGTTTCGGGACCGTTCTTTGATATGAAATAGTTGCCCAACAATATTTGCAAAGGGTTGTTATGGTGTTATTCATAAGCAATGCCATTAATCACCGAAACTCATGGAACCATCAGGGCCTCATGGTTCCATAAGCGCTAAACGTTTGCGAGTGCGCCCATTCTATACCCTCGTGCGTTTGGAGACAATAGAACTCGTACGTCCTAGGAAAAAGACTAGTCTTCTTCTGTAGACTCATATAAAATCACTATTGTATAGTGATGGGGTTTAAAATTATACAATTGTTCGAGAAAAAAAATCTAACTACAAAGCAGCATCAATCTGTACGGATTAATGCAACTTTCGCCTGCAATGGCGTCATTTGGCCACGCCCCTGCAATCGCGAATTGAAAGGAGCATGGCTGCAAAGACATGGAAGACATTTAATATGTTGGAATCATGTACTTGTATGTTATTGTAGTCATTTTTTATTATTAAAAAGTGACTGGAATTTTTACCAAAAAGGATTTTGAATGCATTTATTATGAAGATTATTTTGTTTGCAGACCACTTTAATATAAAGTGTTACCTTGTCAACAATTGTTCACGGACAATAGCTACCACGTGTGTGACCATTATATGGAAAGTAATTAAAATACAGTTGTTCTCCAGGCATCTGGCATTCTTCATCAACATCCTCATCTTTATCATCATCATCATCGTCATCATTACCGTCGTCGTCTTCTTCGCGATCATCATTAGCTTCAATTTCCATCATCATCATCATTTAAATCATCATCACCATCATCCTCTTTATCATTTTTGTCTCATGGTTTGCCTCAGCTAATTGTATGTTATTGCTTCTTGTTTTGGTATAGAGGGCGCTACACCAAATACTTTTTGTGTGAGATAATGAAAAACTCCGTGTCAAATTTGAAAGAGCATAATATTTTAATGACAAAATAAACTTTATTTGATCAAAATCGGTTCAGAAGTGGCTGAAATATCCATAAACATAACCATTTGTAATAAATGAGGGGCCCCACAATTATTAGAGAATTTTGAACCAGCCGTTAATTTTGTTATTTTAATGCTTCCGCTTTTCACAAATTTCTAGAAGAGGTTTTTAAATAGTTGTTGATTATGTCTCTATCGAATCATTATTTCAACAAAACATCACATGCACAATATTTTATTTAAAATGGATGAAACCAATGAGTTTTGAGAGTGTGCCCTCTTGAGTTGAAACGGCTCTTTTTGAATGATATACAGGCTTTTTACTTAGTCATTTATAATTTGGTATTCCTTTCAAGCATGGAGTTATAACTGTTAGTTTCTAATGTAATGGTGCAGGTTTTGGTTACTAAAATTAAGTTTGACCAAAACTGTACTCTCTTTACCAAACTCATCTATCCCTTTAAACATTATTATAGGTAACCAACACAAACAAATGATATTCGTATAAATGAAAGGTACTAGTTTTAGTACTACATTCAACCAACCAAGTTCAGAACAAATAGGTTTCCAGACTAATTATATGATTAGAAAATTCGCAACCATACGAGAATGTGTGTACATTGGTCTGCAGAACATGACTACCTATTGTGAAGGTCACACATGTCTTCCGTGGATCTTCATTATTGTCTCCAAACGTACACTAAGAACTGGCGCACTCGCAGTCTGTTGGCGCATACAGAACCATGAGGCCCTTATGGTTCCGTAAGTGATGGTGATTAATTGTGTGATTAAAAGTGTGAGACATTTATTCAATATAAAACAACGGTACCCAAACACATTTACTTAACTTGTGGTGGTCCCTGTTAATCAGTGATAAATATCAGCTACCGCCATGACAGCATCGATGAAGTCAAATCAAATCATAACATGATATATTCCAGTTGGTCCTCCGGGCATCTGGCGGTCAGCACGTCTCACAACCAGTCTCATGACGTGCATTGGTATAGCCTGCGTGATGACCAGTCGGGTCAACATGAGCGTTGCCATGACAGCGATGACCAACAGTAGCTACAGCACCAACCGTGACGTCACAGACAACATGTCGTTGGCGGAGATATGTCCTGCTAGGGGGGACGAGAACGGCACGGAATCGGGAGTCAAAGTAAGTTACGGGGAGTTACTCACTTGTTTATTGTTGTTGTTGTTTTATTTCATTTCTGACTACTTTCTACTACTTTGACCCCCAAAACAGACATCTAAAATAAAAACAAGACCAAATAACCAATGTTTTATCTCTTTTCAGGAAATTATATTTCTATATGCTTGGTCAACAAATCACGAAAATAACAAATTTTCGGGCTGACATACACAAACAAAAGGTCATTTGACTTCGTAACGGTAGGTCCGATTTTCGAAACATGTAATTGTAAAAGATGCGCAAGACTGAAAGGGGTAAAGGGATACATTCGATGACATGTGCCAAAAGTGATATTAGTTGATAAAATGTACAATTTTGTGATCTGAAATGTCCTCGAAGTAATTTTTGAAGAAAACAAATACACGTTGTTAAATGGCAGAGTTATGAGCATAAGTGCTAAGTGATATTCGCTACTACTCACTGCTCTGAATTTGTACACAGTTATACATTTCCGGTGATAATACAAAAAAAAGGACCAAATCATTTAAATTTGATCGTCAATAATCTTCGTAAAGAAAGGGAAAAACTAAAAACCGGAATCTGTTCCATTCTTTTGTTGGCTATACAAATACACCAAGGTATGAATGAACCACTAGTCATAGAGTTTTACGGTAAGTTGTGTGGATGGGGATGATAGATACCTTTAAAAACCTGTATCTACATCCGTAGATGAATACATGACAACTGTTTAAACATCTTCTCACCTCCATTCACTTCAAGATTTTTCTTGGCGTTTTATCTCTCAATAAGGAAGGCGAGTTTCCGTGGGACACGCACACCCAGGAGCTCATCCTGGCCGCCTTCTTCTACAGTTTCTGCGCTCTGCAAATCCCCATCGGGATCCTCGTGGACGCAGTGCCCAGAGCTTGCCCGTGGGTGATCGGCCTTGGCTACGGTCTGTCCTTTGTGTGCACGCTGCTGGTTCCTGTGGCGGCCCGCTCGGGCTCGGTCGCGGCCCTGCTGGCCGTGCGGATCATTGCAGGCTTCGCAGAGGTGAAATACTAATAACCCCTTTCTCTCAAAATGCACTAGATATATACAACATCCACAGCTTTAGAGGACACACCTTATTTATGTCTGTATAGTTTTGTTTACAGATATTTTTCTTTTAGTTTATACAGTCAAATTATTGGAGGCACGTACATGCCCTGTTCCCACCCCACTACTGTAGCTAACTAAGTTACAAGAGATGATGGTGGTGGTGGTGGTGGTGGTGGTTCTGGCGAGGGTGTAAGTGAAGATGATGAACTTGGTGTATAGATGCTATAGATGGGACAAAACCCATAAATCCACTTAACATGATTAAAACGATAGTTGAGTTTTGGTAAAGAAAGTACAGTTTTGGTCAAACTTAATTTTAGTAAGCAAAACCTGCACCTTTACATTACAAACTAATAGTTATAACTCCATTATGCTCGAAAGGTATACAAAATTACAAACGACTAAGTAAAAAGCCTGTTATCATTCAAACTAAGAGCCGTTAAAACTCAAGAGGGCGCTCTCTAAAAACTCATTGGTTTCACCCATTTTTAATATAGGTTTTCCCAGTCAATTTCGCTATTTTTTCATGCAATTTCACATCAGCAGCATTCAATTTCACCAAATCCGCGTCTGGATCGACATATCGTCATTCAAATTCGTTTTTAGTCATTCATATTAAGTAACGGAGCAACCAATTTCACACTAGCGTCATGCCAATGTAAGCGATGGGCGCTCATTTTCGTTAATGGTCATTCAATTTCATCTCTAGCAGTCTCCAGTCTCATTTCGGTCATTCAAATTCGCGCATGGGCAAACAAGTTCATTATAATTTCATTCAAATTAAACATGTACAGTGGAAATGTTAGGATACGTAACATCATGGTATATAGTACAGTTATTTCGTGCATGGGCAATCAATAAACAAAACATGATGGAAATAAAGATTCAGATTATTAAAAAAATATAATGATAAAATAAAGATCAGATGATGACAAATAAGAAAATGTGATGAAAATAAAGATCAAAATGATAAACTAGATATCGCATGATGATAGAGTAAAGACATGATGAACGAATAGAGGTAAAATAAAAAGAAAGCACAATGTGAAATGAATATAAAATTATTGAAAATTGACAAACAAATCTATAAAACAAAATGTGACTGATGAATATCGAAAAGTGAAGATTAAATGTTGAAAAGTATATCTGAAAAGGAAAAGATATAACACGATGAAATGGTCGAGACTATGTAAGGAAAAGAACGGTGATGATGATTTGATTTAAAAGAGAAATCAAAGTCATCGTATGTCATGTATGTGTGTGTGTGTATGTGTGTGCGTATGTATGGTTGTATACATGCATGTAAATATGTTTATGTGTGAGTACGTATGGATGCTGTTTGTGTAACTTAAATCGAATGAACATTTCTGGAAATTGGTCACTCATTAACGAAATTGAATGCACAAACGAGCGATTGTCAAGCTTGCCGTATTAAATTGAATGCCCATTTGTTGAAAATAGCGCCCAATGATGAAATCGAATGCCCATTTGCGAATTTGAAGTTCGCGAATTGACATTTGAGTGCCCATATACGAATATGCATGCTCGGAATATGAATTTGAATGACCAAAGCCACTCCTCCACGGCAATTGCACGAATTTGAATGCACATAAACGAATTTGGGCGCGTAATGTTGGAAATTGGCCGGGAAAACCTATTTTAAAAATTGTACATGTGATGTTTTTTTTAAATGAGGATTAAATAGAGAAATCCTCAACAACTTTTTAAAAACTTCTTTTTGTAATTTTGGGAAAAGTGTAGGCATGTTTTTATTTTTTTCAACGGCTGGTTCAAAATTATTGAATTATTGTTGGCCCCACAATAATTAAAAATAATTATATTTATGGATATTCCAGTCTCTGAACCGATTTTTATAAAAAAAAGTTTATTCTGTCATTAAAATTGTATTCTCCTTCAAATTTGACACTCAGTTCATCATTACCTCATAAACGTATTATTTCGTGCCGCGCCCTCTGTACCAAAACTATCCATTTAAGTGGATTGCATATTAGTAGTAATATCAACAAGAGTGCTTCACAGGATAAATCTGTTCAAGCAAAATAACAGTATTGGGAAATGCCCCACACACAATAACGAAAAATATGCTTCTACCACCTACCATGTGAACGAATATATCATAACGTATGTGAATTGGCAAAAACTGCTATAAAATTGACTATTTGAGCAACAAAAATGTCTTGAATATTTTTGTTTTACAAAGATTAAATTCAACCGCGTATATGTTGCATAGAAAAGCAATGCAAGCGCACGTCGTATGCTTGCTTGTCGACTATTACCCAGTCCGGCGGAGAGGTGCGAACGAGCGGTGAATGTAGGCTCAATTTTAACGGCATGCTAGCGGCGTGAATAACGATACTTAAGTACAGATTTTAACATAAAGGCCTGTTTATACTATTTCAACACTATTGATTAATTATTTTAGCCAATATAGAAGCTTTCGGTCACTTCCCCAATACTATTACATATATCTAATCTGGCTACAAAAGTCAAAATCAGGACAAATGAAAATATCAAAATTACTTCAGAATACATGATATATCAACGGGCTATAAACATCAAACTCTTTATAAAGGTTGTAAACGTCTTATTATATTCATCATGTATATTTTATTATCGCAGAGTGGTTCGTATCCCAGTATATACTCCCTAATGTCGAGATGGGCTCCTCCTGCTGAACGAAGCACACTTCTAGCCATCGTATACATGGGTAAGTATAGCTGTTGGCGTCCGTTTATATAACATGCGCTCTTTTCAGAGAAAGCCATTTGTTTCGTGCGCTTCTTCAACATTTCTCGAGTATTGTTGTGCTTGTAGAATAAACTGAATGATCTATAACGGGTAAGTTATTTCGAATCAGCCATTTTTTTTAATTTGTTGGTGACTTAGTTTAGTTTAGTTTAGTTTAGTTTAGTTTATTAACAAAATTAACAAAATTAACAAAATGTATGTACATCATAAAACAAAGTATGCAAGGCAAATCATTAAAATACAAACTGTACATGATTTACAAAACAATGAATTACTGCAAAAGCTTAATGCTTACATAAGACACGTTTATACGGAAGTTCAAGTTGTTGCTAAAAGAAAACCAAAATTTAGCACAAGTGCTAGTCGAGATCGGTTTTTTCTCTGTTCACTATATCGATAGTGTATCTCTTCATTACTATATGAGCATTATACTAGTTCTTAAAATTATATTGTGTACATTCAAAATACAAAACATTACTAATTTCTAACATAACAGATAATTTATTTGTTCATCAAATAAATTATGAGGGTATTACGAAATGAATATCTTGTTTTTTGTTCTCTAATCTTCGGAGGGAAGCTATTCCAAAGCTTTGGTCCAACAAAAGAAATAGTGAATGTACCTTGTGTCGTCTTACAAATTGGCAAGGGTAACATTGAATTTCTTTTCCTCTTGTTTCATAAGTATGGTGTACAACCTTACAATAATCTAATAATGTGTCTGGTAAATTTCTATTATACAAATCATCTACAAATTTTAAAACTGCCAGTTCATGCAAACTAAAAACATCCAATATCCCCAATTGTTTAAACAGTGGTCCTGAGGATGTTCTCAATAATGAAAACGTAAAAGCTTGCACAGCCATCTTCTGAGCTAAATAAATACAATTCAAGCGAGATTTATAACTACTTCCCCATACCTCAATGCCATAGAGTATGTGGGGCTGTATAAACAATTTATACAAGAGCACAAGAATATACCGAGGAACAAAGTATCTCAATTTAAATAGCAAACCCACTTTTCTACGATCGCACTTATTTACATAATCAATGTGATGCTTCCAAGACAATGTATTATCAATTTGAACTCCTACAAAAGATGCCACGCTCACATCATTAATGTCTGTGTCGATACAGTCTAAGGACACCATTTACATAAATTCCCCGTCGTTTGCTTTTAATAAACATATAATTAGTTTTCTTTAAGTTGATAGTGTGTTTATTAGCATCGCACCATTTTTGAACTGCATTTAGTTGCTCATTAACCTCATTTACATCAATTCTATTTTGATTCTCATCAAAAGTGTGAAAAATATTTGAATCGTCTGCAAACAATCTAAAATTAAAATAGTCAGTACAACAAGGTAAATCATAAATATAAACTAAAAACAATGTAGGACCGAAAACTGACCCCTGCGGCACGCCGCACGTTATAGTCTTTTGGGTAGATGTTGCCTCCTTATAGCATAATGTCTGAGAACGATTCAAGAGGTAATTAGCGCATAGAGAGTAATCTTACTATTATACGCTATATAAATGTATATTATTATTATTATTATTAGCAAACCATTGCAAAACAATACCGCCTATACCATAATGTGCCATCTTTTCTAGCAAAATATCATGATTTATAGTGTCAAAGAGCTTTTGATAATCTATGAATATACCAAGTGTAACTTTCCCTTCATCCATTGACCTCATAACAGGCTTTCAAGTTCCTACTTTTTCCTACTTTTTTACACAACCTCCTACTTATCCTACTTTTTCCCCCAAATTCCTACTATTTCCTACTTTCTCCTACTTTTTTGTGTAACCCCAAAAAAGAAAACAATTGTGCGAGGCTATTATTATTCACGAGTAGTGAGTAATTGTTGCAGGTTCTCACAGAAGGTGCGAAGGTGCGAACGCATGCGAACTAGCGTATAGTTTGGCCGGCGTAGACAGGCCGAACGGGCGGTGAATTTTGGCCCAATATCAGCGGCATGCATAAACGTTTCTACTGATATTTCTGCTTTTAACGGTACTAAGACTCGGTATTTTCCACACAAGCCCCTTTTTATACTATGTCTATAACATGGATCAGTTAGTTTGGCCAATATATATATTTTCGCTTATCGTAGCTCTCCCAATACATGTACTGTTATTTGACTTTAAAGGGATTTACATTGTACACATTCTAAAAACTTACTTGGAACCCTCATGGTTTTCTCATAACTCATCATATTCATATTAACACTAAAAGCACGGGACAGGTTTTGGTTTGTCAAATTTCCATTTCGTTCAAAATATATTTACGATTGAAGTGTTCAGATGTTAAACTGTCTAAGGTAAGTGCAAGGGGTTAGCGAATATATCACTTTGCAAATTTGAGCTAATTTCTCGGCCAAAAAACATCCAATTAACGTGAAATTTCCACACGTAACTTTGTAGCCATATCGGATAATAATAATAATAATATATAGCATTTATAGTGCGCCATCTATCTAATAAATTATTCAGAGGCGCAGAGGGTAAGAATTATCATATTTTAACAGAAAAAAAGGCTACTCTAAACAAGTATGTTTTTAGACTGGATTTAAAAACATCTAATGACTTTATATTCCGTAAATTCAAAGGCAAATTGTTCCACAGTAATGGTGCACAAAAATAAAAAGCCTTTTCACCTGCCCCCAACCTGACTCTACGAGGGGTCAGCATGCTGCTACCCGAAAATCTTAGCTGTCTTGGAGGAATATATTCAGAAATACAATCTTGAAGATATTGGGGGGCAAGGCCATTGATGATCTTCCACGTCAATAACAAAATCTTGTATTCAACACGCTCACGAACTGGCAGCCAATGCAGCTCTCGGAGAATAGGTGTAATGTGAGAGAATTTTGAAGTCCTACTAAGAACACGGGCAGCAGCATTCTGAACACTTTGTAATTTGGTCAACTGACCGGCAGCTACACCGTACAATAGGGCATTACCATAATCCAACCGAGACACCACATACGAATTAATCACCGAGGCCGCAACCCTATCAGAAAGAGATTTTCGTATTCTACTGATACAGATCACACCAATACACACTTTATTAATCACTCAGCACGTTTTGCACTTGTCAACAAAGTTACTAGATCCCTTTAAAGCTTCATTTGATCTTAGTACGATAACCGATAAGTTTTTGTAACATTTTGTTTTTGTTGTATTTGTAGGACCTTCGATTGGCCAGGTGATTGCTCCACCCATCTCTGGCTTGCTTTCAGACTCAGATGTCCTCGGCGGATGGCCGTCAACATTTTATCTCTTTGGTAAATCATTTAATATTATCAAGTTTGCTAACAAGTTCAGAAACCAGCAGCTGATCACGCGTTCAGTGTGGTTCCATTCGATATCTGATAAACACAGCTCCCGCTAACCTGGTTATTGGTCGATTAATTTGGTACCATCAGGAACAAACGTGAAATCAAAATATGAACATATGTTTACAACATTATTATATTTATATTATATTTTGTTTGTACAGTATTACAATGATATTAATTACGTATTGCACATGATATAGACATGTACCTTTGGAGAGCCCGTACTAGAGAGATTGTGTACGCCTATAGGCTGAGAACAGCAGTGGTGGATAATTATTTTTGTTAAAAAGTTGTCAAACGCACGGTATTCCTGATTGAGCCATTATTTTTTTAGACACACGGTATGTATTTAGAGGTAGAGAGAGATTCCAGTGATTTGGAATTTCTTTTCTCAATGTAGTGTTCTTTTTGCTTTGTGTGTATTTGGTTAGTTGTGATTTTTGTTCAGAAAACAAAATTGGATTTCTAATCTTCCTTTGTTTCTGTTTATATATACAAGGTACTCTGGGCTTAGTGTGGTTCGTCTTCTGGATTATACTGGTCTACGATTCTCCCCTCTCACATCCTAGAATATCAGAAAAGGAACGGGAATACATTGCAACAAAACTTAATCTCCGGAAAAAGGCAAGTATAATATTTGGATAATATTTGTTGACAGAGAATACAATACATGTGCTGAAATATATTAGTAATGATTATGGCAATTCGCGTATTTTAGAAATTCGAGTGATAACCAATATCTAACACAATGTATCATCAAAAACTATATTTCAAGGTTCCGGGATAATTTTAAGAACTTAATTGGATAAAAAGAGATGTATATAACAACCATTGAACAAACATGGAAAGCAGGAAACTCATGCCTGGATTAAATGACTGAGTACTCACGTACATTCCTACGTGCACATCTTTTTTTGTTGGCAATAATATTTTATTTTTCTCTCAAACAACAAATTTACAATGTAAATCATTTGAAATACAAATTATATTTGTACAACATAGTCACAATTATACAACATAGTCATACAACACATTATGGTAAACCAAAATTGAAGTTTTGCAATCCACATAAAGATACAATGAAATTGTACATAAAGAGACAGTCCTGATCATAATATCTACAATTCATAACTTCTGTCAGTTTTTTCTACATATTTTTATGAATCATCTTTCGTAGTTTCATTTTTTTAAAATGTTAAACTCAATATGTTACATTTGAGAGATTATCAATTAAATGCAATGACTGATTTTTTCTAGTAGTGTTTCCTTTTCTCTCAGGTTATGATTATATTACAGAGAAAACATTTTGAAATAAAAGTATAGACCACTCAAAATCATAATCAATATATTCATACACAATTATAAAAAAGAAAAGAAAGAAAAAAATGTATACACCATAATTGTATATGTATCTATTTATATACATACTTACGTCTAGTATCTTAGTTATACGGTTTTCCTTTCTATACAACCAATGAAAACTAAATAATGATCATTATGGTGTTTGAGAGAAAACATACAAGACAGAAAAAAAAGTTACAAACAAAAAAGTCAGAAAAGGAAAAGATAAAAGGAAGGGAGGGATGTGGTAGAGAAAAAAAAAATCCCAGAACTTGGTGTCTCTGTCTCGTAATCTAAGCAGAAAGGGTGCACATCATTGGACTTATTACGATATCGGTGCGATCTCAGCAACACAATGATAGCACGACACATGCAGTCGACGAATTTATATATAATGACATTCATCTTTGGGGCCTGTATGTATAACCAATCCATAACGCTTCCTAACTAAGCTGCTAATACATTTAAATGGAGAGTATGATATGTATTAATTTTATTTGCATTTTAGAAACGTAAGGATTATCCATGGAGTCACATCTTGACATCAATGCCTTTGTATGCCGTGGCATTGGCGGAATTTGCTATTCTATGGATCTTTTACGTTATCCAGACGAACTTGCCCATATTTATCAAAGAAGTCCTGAGATTCGACCTGTCCGATGTAAATATAACCAAAATGCATTGATCACTTATAGAGTGCAGCCAACATTTGAAGAATTTTATTCCAAAGGGCGCTAAATCCACTTTTTTTTAAATAGTTTACTATACAGACACATTTTAGGAAAAAATTCCCATTCGAAACGGAAATATGGAGCATTCCATTATTCACACCATTGTAGGCTTGTGTAAAGAAAACTGCCTTTAATCCCAAGTTAAACAACGTTTAATGTGGATTTAGCGCCTTTATCGAATTATGCTTTTCATTGGCAATCATATTCAAGTTCTGAATATAGCAGTAAGAATTTATGTATCGAGAATTGTTTAGTAAGGTCTTTCAATGTGTCTAACATCAATGATATCATCTCCTTAAAAAGTTCTGACATCCCATGAGCATTATTAAAAATGGGAAAGATGTCGAGTAAAATAAAAGAGAGGGGGCCAAGGTAGCAGAGGAGGGTAAGAAGTAGAGGGAGAAGTAGGGAAAGAAGGGGAAAGATGGAAAGATTGTGAGAGAAAGTGAGTGAAATGGGAAGAGGGGAAAGAAAAGAGAAGAGCCGGAGAAGCGGAGCCCTGATGGGAAGAAGGGCTCCGAGGGGGAAGGAGGAGAGGGGAGATAAAGGAAAAGATTGGAAATAGAATGTGACAATGGGAGCATGGGCAGAGGGGGGTTCATATATTCGAATGAGGAATGTGACGTTATAATCAAATTATATAATGCAGAATTCCAGAAATTACTAAGATTTGTCGTTTCTAAAAGAAAATTATATTTGTCGTTTCTAAAAGAAAATTATTTTGTATTCGATCCTCCGGTATATTGACATGATGAGCCTCTGGAATGAAAATCCGTCCGAATAAGTGAATTTTCCGTTGGTGGGAATTAGGCAAATGTGTAATTACAGTGAAACGGCTACTGTCCGAAGAACAAACATTTTGAAGGAAAAAAATGCTTTCGAAGTATCCAATTTCCGGAACAACTTAATCAAAACGTTACATTTACTGTCCTCCTTTTTTTTCTGCCAAGGTCGGTTTGCTGTCGGCAGTCCCACAAATTACTGTATTGGTATTCACCCTGTGCGGAGGAATTTTGGCCGACTTTCTGTTGTCAAGAAATCGATTCAGCCTGACAGCGATTCGAAAGTTCATGTCAACCATAGGTATGATATTTCTGATAATCCATGTTTCGAAATTGAACATGCACAGTTATATAATAAAATTTATTTATGTAATACATTATTCCTACCACAACCAGCACGATCCGATTCCGATCGGGTGAACAATAGCGTATCTGAAAAAAATATCTATATTATAATAGGAGGACGGTGTTTTTGTCGGTCGCCAAGATTTGTCCAGAATGCGGTTTTAAGCCATGTATGTGCGATAAATCGCGATGCAGCTTCTACCGTTATGTTACGTGCGTGCGAAAAACAAGCCGATAGTGCGTTTTATCAATCAAAGTGAAACGTCAAACATAGAACGAATTTGACAGCATACCATAATCTTACCCTACGTACCCTATGCACTGTACCATAGTACCATGTGCATCTGCATGTATTGTGTACTACGAGTACGGTATTATACGGAGAGCGAAAGCCGGTGCGAAAGCCTCGCGATCGGGATGTGATATTCTAATTTTGAAGCAGAACATGACTGATATTCATTGTCGACTTGTGCGAATATAATGTTGTATTTAGATAGTTCTTTGGTGTACTTAAAAATAGCTGTTAAATATTCGCTGTTTACTTGCGGAGTGCTTCGAGCCTTTGACTCGATGTACATATAATACCTAATGCACGGCGTGCATGATCTGATCGGAGCAATTGTGTCGAGTGTTGTTTCAACTCCCATATGAAATATGTATAAAGGCTAATTTCGAAGTGCATAATGTTGTACTCAAGTATAAATAAGGTGTGCTTTTTTGTAAATAATGTTTAAACAAGATGAGCAAGGAATTAGGGTTATTGATCTACTTGCCAACGATTTAATTAATACAGTTTATTGTTTGAACCTTTGATCGCTGGCGTACCCAGAGTTTTTACAAGGGGAGGGGGGGGGGTTATTTCGTCAAACAAAATTTTCGAGGGGCTGGGTGTCGGCCAATTTCGAGGGGGGGTTTCGGTCAAGTATTTCGAGGAGGGTGTCGGTCAAGTACTTCGAGGGGGTGTCGGTGAAGAATTTTCGAGGGGGGTGTCGAAGATTTTTTCAAGAGGGGGTACCGGGACGGGTGAAGACTCTTTCGAAGGGGGGGGGGGATGTTGGTGAAGAATCTCGAAGGTGGGGGGGGGGGGGGGGTTGTCGGTGAAGAATTTTCGAGGGGGGTGTCAGTGAAGATTTTTTCAAGAGGGGGTACCAGTAAAGATTCTTTCGAAGGGGGGGGGGGGATGTCGGTGAAGAATTTGTGAGGGGAGTGTCCGCAAATATTTTTTGAGGGGGGCGGGGTTATTTTGTCAACCAACATTTTTGAGGGGCCGGATGTCGGTCAAGTATTTCGAGGGGGGGGTTGTCGGTGAAGATTTATAGAGGAGGGGGGGGGGTTTGTCGGTGAAGAATTTTCGAGGGGGTTGTCGGTGAAGTATTTGTAAGGGGGGTGGGAGAATATTTTGTATAAGGGGGGGGTTTAGACCCCCAAAACGACCCTTTTTCATCAAAGGGGGATTTGAAATCCCCCCCCCCCCCTGGATACGCATATGTCTGTGAATATGAGATTGAATCACCACCGGGGGGGGGGGGGGGGGTGTCGGTGAAGAATCTCGAGGGGGGGGGGGGGGGGGTGTCTGTGAAGATTTTTCGATGGGCAGTGAAGAATATTCGAGGGGGGTGTCAGTGAACATTATTTCGAGGGGGGGGGGGTTACTTCGTCAAACAACATTTGTGAGGGGCCGGGTGTCGGTCAAGTATTTCGACGGGGGGGGGGGGGGGGGGGTTGAGGAGAAGATTTTACGATTAATATTACTATTAATATTTTCTAATGTATACGTATATTTAGTGATTGGATGCCGAACTTGACGAACCTGTAACACAATTTGTAATCTGATTAAATCATATCATAACCATACAAACAGAGATTCTATTAATTGACAAAAAAAATGTTTGCAGGACAGATACAAAAAATAACGAAATACAAAAATACAACATACAACATTATCTTACTCAAAGATCTGGTGACGGGTAAATTGCTAGTATATATAAACAAAAAGACCTGCGTGTTTAAAGGACAATGGAACACGGCCAATTTATTGTTTGCCCATTATAGCATGAATAGACTCAGCACGATCGGTCAAGAAAAAAAAAGAATACTATGGCTCTTTGGCTCTAAGTTGGTCAGGTTTGATTTTTGTTTTGAAATGATAATAAACTGAACTAAACTGAAATCAACTGACTGATTGTGGGAGGGGGGCACGTGAATGATTGGGGCGACACCTTATGCATGTTCTTTATTTTCATACATATTTCCACTTATATTGTTATTGATTTGGCAATAGTTGGCGGAGATGCCCCCCCCCCCCCCGGCCCCGTAGCTACGTCACTCATTATGCATCATATTAATGCTAGATTTGTCTGCATGATGTGCGATAGTTCCATAGAAAACATATGTTTACCAAGCAAAAAAAGTGAACATTTATTTCAGATGTTATCACCTACCATTGCTTAAAAATAGCCGAATTTCTGGACCGCTTTACATTAAATTATGATTATCTTCATATTTATAAAGATATTAAAATAAATTAAAATAAATTAGTATTCTTTAGTTCGAATGGAGTATTATTTTGACAATTTAAAATGTATGATATTTAACTTACAGGAATCATCCCTTCGAGTGTGTGTATCGTCATTGCTGGCTATGCGGGCTGTAACGCTCCTGCCATTATCACCTGCATCTCGCTAGCTCTTGGTTTCTCCGGACTTGCCTATTCGGGAGCGGGACTCTCCATGATGGAGTTTGCCCCTCCCTACGCCGGAATAGTCGTGGCCATAGCCAACACGTTTGCAACGGTAGCCGGGTTTGCGGGGCCACTTGTTCTCAGTGTTTTCACTGAAAACCAAGTAAGAACCACTTTCTTGTTTGTTTTTGTTTGCCGTAGAAAAACAAATATAACTTAAGTCAGTAAATTTTAATATTTCGGTTAAAACCACTGAAATGGAATTGATGCAACACGGAACCCACTTTATTGCATCTCGGTTATTTCGTGATTGATTCCAATATTATTATCTTGATGGAATAAACGTTTGGAAACACATCTAAAATATCTTATGAAATTAAAGGAAATCAAAAACATAATTGGTATGCAGTGCCCACTGTACGTGTTCGTCACTGAAGTGGTTAACCCGGGCGTATAGAACGATATTATCATTATCATTATTATTATTATTATTATTATTATTATTATCATATTTCTAAATATGAACATGGGCAGAGAACAATGGTCGTTGTCGGAAATCAAATTCGTTACCTCCTGATTTCAAGACCAGTACAAAACCACCGAGCCGCAAAGACCCTTGTATGTTAGTACGTCCCTTGAAGCCATTTGCAATGCTCGTAATACAAACATTACTATTACCTGACACTACAACCTAAGGATTATCCCTCGCACTTTCCTAATAACATTTCAAAGGATAGTGCGAGGGATCATATAAAGTGATGCAGTCTCGTGTATAAAGTAAATTCAAACACCTTGAAACTGACCAGAAAATTACTAAATGAATATGAGCAATGAAAAGTGTGATTCGCCGAAATCGAACACCAGAAAACTTACTTTAACTTTCTCTTCTCAGGCTGACATGCGAGGCTGGCGACATTTCTTCTGGCTGACCTTCGCAATCACCATCATTCCCTTGGCCATCTTCTTGATCTTCGGCACCTCGGAGGTTCAAGAGTGGGCCAAACACGTCGAAGACGAAGATGACATCGACGATGAAATCGCAGACTCAACGACCGGAGTTACCGAGAAAGAAGATAAGATAGAGAATGGCATCATGAACAATGGTTAAAGTTAAAGTTGGGAAACTGCTACTTAAGCATGTTGAAGAAGGTGGAACTTGCGGCCTCCATATTATAATAACAATAATATGCAGGGACCTAATCAATTCGATACATCTTAGGTGTGTTAAGCTATGATTAGGTATACATAACTTTCTGAACCGAAGATGTGATCCATTTAATAAATTAACTGAAATACTACCAAATGGTTATGCCCATGGGCATAGAGTCACACCTTTTTCTAAGGCCTGGGGGGTTTGGGTCTTTTGCCCGACTCATTATCCGTCCCGCCTTTTGACCTGACAAGCAGAAAAAAAGAGGAATGTATTGTATTGGATTAAATGCGCAAGTTACGTAAACATGTGTTTAAAGGTAGTGTTGAGTATTGGTATTTCCCGAAGTGCCCCCCGATACTTTTTTTTGTGAGATAATGAAAAACTGACTGTCAAATTCGAAAGAATATACAATTTTAATGCCAGAATAAACTTTATTTGATCTAAATCGCTTCAGAAACGGCTAAAATATCCAGAAGTATATTTTTATTTAAATGATTCTCACCGGCAATCACCGGGGGATATTTAGACATTTTAGAAACAAAATTTTAAAATGCTTAAAGACTCCTTGGAAAAAAATCTAAATAGGTTTTTAAAAAGTCGTTGATGATATCTCAATTGAATCAGTATTTTAACAAAACATTAAATGCACAATTTTGTATGAACAATGGCTAAAACCAGTGTTTTTTTTAAATAGCGCCCTCTTAAGTTGTAACGGCTCTTTTTTAATGATAACATGGGTTTTACTTAGTCGTTTGTAACTGTGTATAATTTTCGAGCATGGTGAAATTATAACTATTACTTTGTACCGTAATGGTGCAGGTTTTGGTTACTAAAGTTAAGTTTGACCAATACTCAACTATCCCTTTAATCGACAATTTTATGCAAATTTTATGAAAATTGTATGTAACACTGTCTGGTCAATATATTTTGTTTTTTTCAAAAAGGAAAATCAATTATTATTTTCACCATTTATTTACTAGTCTTTCTTCATATTCTTGCGTGAAAATAATCTGATTCATAACACGAGTATTTACATTATTTCGCCTCATTATTTTTCGCCACAAAGCGTCGACAGCTGCAATTTGTCATATAGTTTCAGAAAGAGGTACAATCGATTGTCAGTTACAATTAATTGTAAGTCAGAAAATGTGCGCGTTTCAACCAACCAGATTTGTTCACTTAGAACACATTATCTGACTTACAATTAATTATAACTTACAATCGATTGTATCTCTTTCTGCAACGGGGCCATGTTGTTTATATAGACAAGCCCGTTTTGTGAATTATAAGTATCAGTGTATTTAACAATGCAAACAAAAGTGATTTGTGAGCGTAGTTAATAATACTCAATAACCGTTTACGTCTTTTAACATAGTTTTACTTGTTGTATGTATGTAGTTATCCTAAATGGGCAAGTATAAATCAAACGTGCTGGTTGGAAAATAATGTATACCGCTCGAATAAACAAGGCTTTAAAACAAGTCTTTCAGAAGTGTGCAAGGGCAGGTAAATTAAGAGTTTGCATTATAGAATGCAATATATGCAATAATCTGAATGAAATAAGGGTACTGTCGTATTCCTTTAGACGTATAAAGTTGTCCGTTTGTATAAGCTTATTTTCATGAGTGTCATTATCTTAGAAGTGTACTGATATTTACCCGGATTGCTTAATAATTAAGGATTTTGGAACACATTAACGGCAATATGTATAATTGTTTTATTTTGATATTTGGTATATACTTTTTGTAAAATACTGAATTATTGTTTTGTACTTCTTTCTAACATAAGAGTGAATTGTCTTTATAATGAAAATACGCTATTTTGTACCGATAAATGCATTGTTTCTTGTCACCTTTGTTGTTTTGAAAATATATTTCTTACGTTACACTGTGCAAACAATGTTATTGACACAAGTGAAGGAATAATATACCTGAATGTACATTAATCTAGCGGAATAATGTGCATTTCCTTTGAAGTAACATCATAATTTCACCCTCCCCAACCAGCACCCCCTGGAACATCACCTCCCCAGCAATACCAGCGTTTACCACATGCTTCCACATACAATTCATATGCAACAGTTACCCGAACCCTATCGCCACCGCAGCCCTACCCAGCTACCTTGTCTACACCCTCATGCTGCTTTTGTGGCGAGCAAAACCATCGATCAAATTCATGGTATGTATTTACAATGCCGTTATTGTATGACTCTGGGCCGTAAAGAAAAAATGTGTCCTTACTAGGCCAAGAAGAGAGAGCCCCAAGTTATATGTATTATCAAGAACCTGATCTCCATAATTAAACAATCGATTTAATTAATAAGGACTCAGATTTATCTTTGAATGGCAGTTCCTCTCTCCCAAACTCTCTTTTTGATAATGTTGAAAATGACTCTAGTACATCATATAGTGTATTGGATGAAGATCCCATTTTAACTCAAATTTTAAATCAATTTGATAATTGTAAAGGTTTAAAAATAGCTCACTTAAATGTACGTAGCCTTTATCCCAAAATAGATGAAATACGTGTTGTTGTTATAAGTCTTCACTTAGATGTTTTATGTATTTCTGAAACTTGGTTAAATGAAAGTATTAGTGACGGTGAAATATGTATTGATGGTTATTCTATTGTAAGAAAAGATAGAAGGAATCAAAGAGGAGGAGGTGTCTGTTTATATTATAAGAATACATTAAGTGCAATTAATAGAAATGATAGTATTGTTAGCTTTAATATTGAAGCACTATTACTTGAAATGAAATGTAACAAAACTAATGTGCTCATTACTTGTGTATATCGCCCTCCTTCCTCTGGAGCTGAATTCTATGAAACTTTGTATTCATTACTTGAAAGCCTTTTTATGGAAAATAAGGAATTGATAATGCTTGGCGATTTTAATGTTGATTATACAACTTTCAGTAGCACAAACATTACTTTAATTGAATCAATATTCTCTTTACAACAACTTATAACCAAACCTACTCGTATTACAATGTCTTCTTCCACTTGCATTGATCTTATTTTTACATCAATGCCTGACAATCATATTGTTACCGATGTTGGTGAAATTTCCTTGAGTGATCATTATACTTGTGTTGATTGTGATATAAAAAATAATACCCATCGTACTATTAGATGTAGAGACTTTAAGTATTTTGATAATGACGCATTTATTGAAGATATACGCAATTGTGATATGTTGATTAATATTATGCACTATTTTGATGAAGACTCTATTTCTAATAATGATATTTGGCTTATGTGGAAACAAGCATTTTTGAATATTTGTGATAAACATGCTCCAATTAAATTGATACGTGTTAAAAGTAGATATAGCCCTTGGATCACTCCTGACATTATTAAGTTGATACAAAAACGTGATTATTTAAAAGCAAAAGCTAAAAACAACCCACCCCTTTTTAAACAATATTAAAAAATAAGAAACAAAGTGACAAATGTAATTAAATATGCTAAAGGGAGCTACTCAACATTAGTTTGTGATAAATATAAAGGTAATCCAAAGAAATTATGGAAAGAATTACATAAGGCCACTGGAAATTCTAAATATGTTCAAGATACTCAATATGATATTGGTCCCGATGATTTGAATGATTATTTTGTTACAGTTGGTCAAGATATTTCTGATTCTTTTGTTAATGCCCCTCTTACATGGACAAATCCTAAATGTGTATATGAATTTAAATTTCACGATTTTGTTGTTGATGATGTACTCAAATTGTTGAATCAATTATCAAATGATAGCAACCTTGATATTTTAGATATTGATTGTAAACTTTTGAAACTTGTCGCACCTTTTTTAGCTAAATCAATTACTGCATTATTTAATTATTCTATTCATACTGGATTTATTTTTGATGACTTGAAATATGCTAAGGTGACCCCAATTTATAAAGGAAAAGGGACTAAAGATACGTGTTCTAATTATCGACCTATATCTGTTGTTTCCCATGATATGATTACTTTCGAACAATCAGCCTTTATGAAGAATAATTCTACAGTTACTAGCTTACATCGAGTAGTTGATGATTGGTATGATGCAATTAATACTCATGAAGTAGTAGGTGTATGCTTTCTTGATATTTCTAAATGTTTTGATACAATTTCTCATGATTTATTGTTACTAAAATTACAACATTATGGTATAAATAACACTGAATTAAAATGGTTTCAGAGTTATTTGACAAATAGAAAGCAAATTGTTAATTTAAATGGTACATTATCACAGGCCAAATCAGTCACTATTGGAATCCCCCAAGGCGGGGTTCTAGGACCCGACCTGTTTGTACTATTTATTAATGATATTACCCAAAGTATTCATTCTTGTACTTGTAATATATTTGCTGATGACGTTGCATCTATGTTTCTGGTGACAATATAAATGTTATTCAATTCTATTTACAAAAAGGTATAAATGAAATAAGTGAATGGTACATGAATAATAGGCTAAAAATTAATGTTAATAAGACAAATGTAATGGTTATAACTTCCCGTCACACTAGATTATTATCTAAAGATCTTAATGTTACATTAAATGGTAACCAAATTAAACAAGTAGATTGTGTTAAGTATTTAGGAGTACATGTCGATTGTAACTTACTATGGGATAATCGTATTAAGCACTTATGCAAAAGTCTCTCATATAAGTTATTTTCATTGAGAAGGCTAAGTACATCATTCGATACACCAATTTTAAATGTTCTTTATAAAACGACAATATTACCATGTATAGATTAATATGCTTGTTCCGTATGGGGAAATTGTTCTGTAAACAATAGAGATTTAATTTATCGTTTACAAAAAAGAGCTGCACGAATAGTATCTGAGAAATTTAAACCCCTGGAGGTAGAAAGTAGTGAACTGATAAGAAGTCTTAAATGGCAAAGTTTTGAAAAACGTAGAGATTATTTTTTAAATGTACTGATGTATAAATGTATTCATGGTGACGCGCCAGAAAAATTATGTAATGAAATTGAAATGTACTTTGATCGCCACGGCTTTAATACACGTTTAAACGTTGTAATACCGAAACTCCAAATTGAGTTATTTAAACAATCATTCAAATATTCTGGTGCAAATACATGGAATGCTTTATTAATCAAACAACAAAATTTACCGTCACTCAACTTGTTTAAAGTTCACTATAAGCGTCGCCTTTTTTGAGGTCAACTTCCCCTTGTGCTATTTTTTTGGGATGCAATTAGTCTGTATGTAATGTATTTCTGTACTTCGTAATAATTTATTGTGCTTCATGTTGTATTCATATTTTGTTATATTTTGATATTCCTCTACACCTACAGCTGCTCAGGTGGACTTATTTTGGATTTTTTTGATTTGGTAATATTCAATTATTTTATTGGCAGTATTGAACGTTCCAGTTTCCACTATACACGTGTACCACGATGCATGGGCTGATCGTCTTGTGGAAGTGTGGTGGGTGTGTCAGGAGGTAGTGATTGTGTGGTGATTGAATAGATGCATTTATGTGAACGATTGTATTGTGTCTCTGTGTGTACGTGTACAGTGTCTGACTGTCTGTTCAGTGGGTGCACTATCGTCTGCTTTGAATGACGTGTTTTGTGGAACATATGTATGTATAGGTACTCATCGGAACGCGATTGTGGCCATTTGTTATGATAGTTTTAAATAAATGTATTTTTATTCTTGTAATTAAATATAATGTCCTACCCTAGCAGCTGTGGTTTTTGTGATTTTAAATTGATAAATGATAATGTTTATTATGTCAAAATTATATGTATGTATTTTTATACACAGGACCATGTTTTAAAACAATGTGTACTGACCATGTTATCCTGTATAAATATATTCAATAAATAAATAAATAAATAAATAAATTAATTTAACAACGGCAAAGTTAATATTGATTATAATAATAATCCAACATTAATATTGCGCCATCAATCTAATAATATCCGGCCAGGTACCCATGTACTACACATGGTTTTAGAGCAGCGAATGTGAATAAAGTGCTGATGTATCAGATGTCTCCATAATCATGGAAATATTTCAGTTTTAATTTCAATGCGTCTGAAGACCGTTTCCGACCGTAGTCAGATCAAGAGTACCCTGAATCGAGATACGTAACGCGAACGATCGGGATTAAATCAAACATTGAGATTCTCTGTTTTAACCAAGTAAACTGTATTCTTTACATTCTATTACACACTAGTCTCAATACTATTACAATGAAATTGGTATATGATTGAAGTCTCAAACTCTTAGTTGGTCTTGTTTTTTAATTTAGGTGTTTGTTTTGGGGGGTCGAAATAGTTGAATTATAGTAAGAAATTAAATAAAGCATCAGAACAACACAATACATAATTATCAAAACACTAGAAAACATAACAAATAACCTGGCTCTTCCAAATGTAGTATTTGTATTATTAATCCAGATGTAGTAACAAATCTATGATTATACAGTATAAGATTTAATATTCTGACCTCATATGCATAAATTACCACAAACATGCAAAGTAGTAAATTTAAACAAAAAATGAAATGACCATCGTATTCTATACACTTGACTTTACATGCGTGACAATCTTCGCGCCGATCGGGCCACAATGCCACCCCCCCCCCCCCCCCCGGCCGTTGGAAGACCAGAAATAGCCCCGGCCTTTTAGCTTTGTTTAGGGTCAAGACGATTATGACCGAGCGTGTTTATTTAGTCTTTGTTACCAAATATATTTTGGCATGATCGTACGGAAATGTACGTAGTACGCAAATTTGTTGTTTAATTCAACAATATTAGAGATGATTTTGCAGCGTGTATACGGTTGTCGTACGTATATTACCAGACTCAAAACAAAATATTCAGACAACTAAATGTGCATTGCAACATTGGCATGCTGAAGATACTAGCTTTCATTTACTAAACGCTTGGTAATTATTAAGTTTGGACTAGATACTCGTAGTTGGTTTTTTTTAACAATCAGAGCGAAAACTACAGCGAGTTGTAAATTATCCGTGTCATCACGTCCCGTATTTATCTATTTGCAAATCTGCTCGGATTTTCACATCGATACTAATAAATGAAATGGCCTTCGGAGTAGGAAAACCACGCGGTCGACCGGAAAAGCAAAATGGTGCAAAGGTTAAGAAACAACATGACGAATTGAAACCATTACTACAAACCTCAGGAGGTGAGTATTTTTAAAGGGATCTAGTAATAGTATTAAACTTTGTTGACATATGAAGAATTTATTTACGTCCAATGAATTATAAATGTTTCTCCCTGGCTTAACTCAATTTTAAGAGATTCAATATTTTGTTTAGACTCTTTCCTTTTCATTATTATATTGGGATAATTGTTAATAAAAAATGTACTCTTGAATCGAGATACGTAACGCGAACGATCGGGATTAAATCAAACATTGAGATTCTCTGTTTTAACCAAGTAAACTGTATTCTTTACATTCTATTACACACTAGTCTCAATACTATTACAATGAAATTGGTATATGATTGAAGTCTCAAACTCTTAGTTGGTCTTGTTTTTTAATTTAGGTGTTTGTTTTGGGGGGTCGAAATAGTTGAATTATAGTAAGAAATTAAATAAAGCATCAGAACAACACAATACATAATTATCAAAACACTAGAAAACATAACAAATAACCTGGCTCTTCCAAATGTAGTATTTGTATTATTAATCCAGATGTAGTAACAAATCTGTGATTATACAGTATAAGATTTAATATTCTGACCTCATATGCATAAATTACCACAAACATGCAAAGTAGTAAATTTAAACAAAAACTGAAATGACCATCGTATTCTATACACTTGACTTTACATGCGTGACAATCTTCGCGCCGATCGGGCCACAATGCCACCCACCCCCCCCCCCCCCCCCCCTCCCCCCGGCCGTTGGAAGACCAGAAATAGCCCCGGCCTTTTAGCTTTGTTTAGGGTCAAGACGATTATGACCGAGCGTGTTTATTTAGTCTTTGTTACCAAATATATTTTGGCATGATCGTACGGAAATGTACCTAGTACGCAAATTTGTTGTTTAATTCAACAATATTAGAGATAATTTTGCAGCGTGTATACGGTTGTCGTACGTATATTACCAGAATCAAAACAAAATATTCAGAC
The DNA here is from genome assembly GCA_037951105.1 of Echinarachnius parma. Classification (NCBI taxonomy): domain Eukaryota; kingdom Metazoa; phylum Echinodermata; class Echinoidea; order Clypeasteroida; family Echinarachniidae; genus Echinarachnius; species Echinarachnius parma. Next base: position 29,945 of record JBAMJV010003226.1, read on the forward strand.
AACTAAATGTGCATTGCAACATTGGCATGCTGAAGATACTAGCTTTCATTTACTAAACGCTTGGTAATTATTAAGTTTGGACTAGATACTCGTAGTTGGTCTTTTTTAACAATCAGAGCGAAAACTACAGCGAGTTGTAAATTATCCGTGTCATCACGTCCCGTATTTATCTATTTGCAAATCTGCTCGGATTTTCACATCGATACTAATAAATAAAATGGCCTTCGGAGTAGGAAAACCACGCGATCGACCGGAAAAGCAAAATGGTGCAAAGGTTAAGAAACAACATGACGAATTGAAACCATTACTACAAACCTCAGAAGGTGAGTATTTTTTAAAGGGATCTAGTAATAGTATTAAACTTTGTTGGCATATGAAGAATTTATTTACGTCCAATGAATTATAAATGTTTTGCCATTCTCCCTGGCTTAACTCAATTTGAAGAGATTCAATATTTTGTTTAGACTCTTTCCTTTTCATTATTTTATTTGGATAATTGTTAATAAAAAATGTATTCTTGTTATCTATCATAAATATGGGCAAATGGTCAGAGATATCATAATACAATATTCCATTAGTCCTGTTATTAATTTCGTTAGTGAATATGACTGTTATCAAGTAATGTGTGAGATAATTGTGCAATCCTAGTTGGTTTATTTATGAGGGGATATAATGCATATGTGACCTTACACCACAAAACGCCCAATAAGTCGGGAAAACTGATTTTGCTGATTTTCATATAACATTAAAATAGAAGTCATTACCTTTAAAATGGTATATTACTTTGTCATATTAGGACTAAGCAAACCCTTTCAAAATGAATGCAAAAGATATGGAATATGGCTGATGCATTTTTAAAATAAGGGATCTAGTAACTTTGTTGACATGTGCAAAAAGTGATGAATGGTTGATGCAATGTATATTGTTGTTATCTCATATGTCCACAGGGTATTGTGTGAAAATTTCAAGTCAAATGGACATTGCATGGCCAAGTAATGAGCGAAAATGCAAAGTGATATTCACTAACTCACTGCACTCACTTTGTACACGGTTTCAAAACTCCACCGGAGTTTTTCTTATCTGAATATACTTCGATCGTACATATCTTTGTAACGAAAGGGAAATTTGAAAAACCGAAACCTGTCCCATGATTTTATTGTAAATACGAATACAACAAGGTATGAGGGAACAGCTATAATTAAAATTTTATTTTGAGGATTTGGACAATGTTACTAAGTCCCTTTAAACGGTCTGTGTCTTTTCACGGGCTGTAATAAGATCACATTTTATTAAATGAAAAATTAATATTTAAACATGATTTCTGATACTCAACATTTCCCAGAAGGTAGATTAAGATATGCTTATTCAGGAAATACCAAAATCCTAAATCTCATATTTTGAACGAAATTTGACTATTTTAGCTAATAAAAAAGAAACTACCACAGCGACATAACGGTTGTTTTGTGGTGTAAGGTCACATATGTTGAAAGTTTATTAACAAATATTTGACTTACATTTATAGTAAAAGGTAAAGATATTTCAATACCAAAGTCTCCCATTAAATAATAATAATTTTTTTTCATAAAAAATGTTGTCAAGAGACGATTCTTAAGCTATCCAAACATATTTCAAATGAATTATTAGGCGGTCTTAATAATACCTATAATTGTATTTTTAATATTATTTTCAATTACTTCAATGAATACATTTTCGACTCCTTCAATATGAATATGTTTTCTTATCTTAAATACAACATCATGTATATAAGCAGCTACTCCTCCCCCTCTACCCTCTTTACGATCATCGCGAATCAATGTATAATTATCAATACTAAATAATGGCGGAGAAGGTGAGTGCAACCGTGTCTCTGTGAAACCTATTATAGAGAATGAAAATGCATCCATTGAAGACAAACATTTTTCAACATTTTCAAAAACTTGTCGGAGACTTATAACATTCATATGTAACCAGCTGAAATTTAAGTTTGGGGTATCATTATTATCATTATTATCTATATTAGTGTTTTTGGTACCTTGAGAAGTAATAATGAAATTGAACTCTTCAATCGTATAATATTTACTTTTTTTTCGGGGATCACAACCTGATTATCTATAAATTATTCATTAAACAATGTTTCAATGAATTTCATTATATCTTGGTACAAAAGAAAGTTTGTGTCTCAGCGCAAATACGTGCATTTTTGTTTGTCGTGTGTGTCAGTGCGTGCAAAAAAAAAAAAAAAAAGGAAGTTACAATGCATGATCACCAAGTGAGAGCACCGGATTAGCTACGGACTGGAAATGTAATTGTTTGTTTACATAATAAAAGCCTATGTAATATACATAAGAGTATGGGGAGGTAAGTGTGATCATCGTCTATAAAGTGTGGATTGAAAAAAAAAACTATACAAAAAGGAAAAATAATGCAATAATAAACCAACATTAACAAGTTACGTATTCAAGCAATATATCATTAACTGGTTCGATCTTAATCTACTACTTCATTCGTTTCCCCTAGGTCATCCATTTTTTGCAAAGATCTTCAGAAAACTGTAAGGTATCGTTGAGTATTGGTATTTCCCGAAGTGCCCCCCGATATTTTTTTTGTGAGATGATGAAAAGCTGACTGTCAAATTTGAAAGAACATACAGTTTTAATGACAGAATAAACATTACTTGATCAAAATCGATTCAGAAACGGCTGAAATATTCATAAGTATATTTTTATTCAAAAGATTCTTCACCGGCAATCACCGGGGGATATTAAAGTGGCCAGGAAAACTAAACGCATGTTATCTTCTGTTCATCTCTACTAGTGTACACATCAACTATTTATAAACCATTCGACCCAAACATATTTTGTTTATTTTAAAACATTTTAGTAATTATTTTTCTCCATATTGTGAAGCACCCACTTCTAAAAACCTCTCCAGAGTAGAATTCTATTGTTCACCGGTTGTGACATCATCAGCCATTCACTACTCAGTTACAAAGAAGTTACCTTCACCCAAGCTGAGTGCCTAATCACAATAGCATCACACGGTTGAATAGAATACCAACTCACACAACTTCAATTTCAATATAGCTGTTGCTATGTCAGAAGAAAAGCACTGTCTGAGCTATTGCATGGAGATATGCAGGGCATGCTTTTGTGTGGATGTTCTTTTTGTACTTTCATCTTTTGTTAATCTCATGGTAGCTTACCAGTGATTGACAGATGATGTCACAACAGGTCAACAATATAATTTACTCGGGAGGGTTTTTTAGGAGGCGGGGCTTAGCAACATGAAGAAAAATAAATGATAAAATGTTTAAAAATATACAAAACATATTTAGGTCAAACCGTTTACAAATATTGAATGTGTACACTAATACAGATGAACAGAAGTCAACATGCATTTGGTTTGCAGGGCCCCTTTTAGACTTTTTAGAAGAAAAAAAAAAAGCTTAAAAACTACTTGGAAAAAAATCTGAATAGGTTTTTAAAAAGTCGTTGATGATATCTCTATTGAATCATTATTTTAACAAAACATTAAATGCACAATTTTGTATGAAAAATGGCTAAAACCAGTGATATTTATTTTTAAAAAAGCCCTCCTGAGTTCTAACGGCTCTTTTTGAATTATTACAGGGGTTTTACTAAGTCGTTGTAATTGTGTATACTTTTCGAGCATGGTGAAATTATAACTATTACTTTGTACCGTAATGGTGCAGGTTTGGGTTACTAAAGTTAAGTTTGACCAATACTCAACTATCCCTTTAAGTTCAGCTTTTATTTCACTATTGCTGGGTTCGGCGTTATGGTGTTGCTGCAGTTAGCGCTGCCCAGACGCGGGTTGCGCCTGAGCCCTGAGTGTTCTTTTCCGTACACGTGGCACGAGTTACACGAGTTATTGTTAGACATGGTTGTACGATACTCACAGTCAAAGTCAATCAAAAATGACAAATAAATCTTGATTGAAACGATAACATTTTGAGTTCCTTCAATTGATCAGCCTCAGGTTAACGAGAAGTATACATTATGTAGAAACTTGTGAGAAAATAATGTTCCAGCTCGCAGCGGACCGGCAAATACGTCTTTATTCGATGACGTCCATGTGTCCATGTGTCCATTACACATTAACATGGAAGTGTCAAATAAAAACAACACATTAAGTAAGTCGCCTGTAAACACTTCATCATGTTCATTATGATAATTTCGTAGACAAGAATATCAAAAAGATGTGCTTTGACAGAAACAGTTTGGCAATTATAAGCTTATAAATGTAATGATATATCGTTAAAGGGGGCCACCACACAAAGAAAAATATAGGGTTATATGTTTTGGGACCATTTTCTTTATATCAAATAGATGCCCAACACTTTGCAAAGGGGTGTCATGATTGTGTTATTCATAAACAATGCAATTAATCACCGAAACTCATGGAACCGTCAGGGTATCATGGTTCCATAAGCGCTAAACGATTGCGAGTGCGCCTATTCTATACCCTCGTGCGTTTGGAGACAATAGGAGCAAGTTAGACTCGTATTTCCTAAGAAATGGACTAGTCTTCGTCTGTAGACTCATATAAAATCACTATTATATAGTCTTGGGTTTTCAAATTATACAATTTTTCGAGAAAAAAAATCTGAACTACAAAGCAGCATGAATCCGTACGGATAAATGCAACTTCCGTCTGCAATAGCGTCATTTCGCCTGCAATCACAAATTGAAAGGATCATGATTGCAAAGTTATGGAAGACATATTTTGACATGTTAAAATCATGTACTTGTATGTAATAGTAGTCATTCTTTTTTAAAATGCAGTTGGTTCTCCAGTCCAGGCATCTGGCATTCTTCATAAACATCCTCATCATTATCAATTTAATATAAAGTGTTACCTTTTCAACAATTGATCACGGACAATACACGTGCGACCATTATACGGAAATGAACTGAAATACAGTTGGTTCTCCAGGCATCTGACATTCTTCATCAACATCCTAATCATTATCATCAACATCCTCATCATTATCATCATCATCATCATCATCATCGTCATCAATACCGTCGTCGTCTTCTTCGCGATCATCATTCAGCTTCAATTTACATCATCATCAACATCATCCTCTTTAGCATGTTTGTCTCATGGTTTGCCTCAGCAAGCCGTATGTTATTGATTCTATAGTTAACTTAAACATTTACATTAGTGATGGTAGCCAACTCCAACAAATGAAGTTCGTATAAATAAAAGGTAATATTTTAAGTATTAATTTCAACCAACAAAGTTCAGAAAAAATACTTTTCCAGAATAATTATATGACTATAAAATTCGCAACCATCCGAAAATGTGTGTACATTGGTTTGCAGAACATCACTTCCTATTGTGAAGGTCACACATGTCTTCCGTGGTTATTGTCTCATTATTGTCTCCAAACGTACACTAAGAACTGGCGCACTCGCAGTCTGTTGGCGCATACAGAACAATGAGGCACTTATGGTTCCGTAAGTGATGGTGATTAATTGTGTGATTAAAAGTGTGAGGCATATATTTGATATAAAACAACGGTACCGAAACACGCTTACCAGTGATAAATATCAGCTACCGCCATGACAGCATCGATGAAGTAAAAAATTAAATCATTACATGCTATATTCTAGTTGGTCCACCGGGCATCTGGCGGTCAGCACGTCTCACAACCAGTCTCATGACGTGCCTCGGTATGGCCTGCGCGCTGGCCAGTCGGGTCAACATAAGCGTTGCCATGACAGCGATGACCAACAGTAGCTACAGCACCAACCATGACGTCACAGACAACATGTCGTCGGCGGAGATATGCCCTGCTAGGGGAGACGATAACGGCACGGAATCGGGAGTCAAAGTAAGTTACGGGGAGTTACTTACTTGTTTGTTGTTATTGTTGTTTTATTTCATTTCTGACGTTCTTCTGCTATTTTGACCCCCAAAACAGACATCTAAAGTGAAAACAAGACCAAATAAGTAATGTTTTATCTCTTTTATGGAAATTATCTTTTCATATGTTTTGTCAACAAATCACGAAAATAACCAATTGTTTGGCTGACATGCAAAATAAAAGGTATAGGTCCGATTTTAGAAAAATTTAATTTTAAAGGGGTAGTACAGTTTTGGTAAGGCTGAACTTTAGTAACCAAACCTGGACAGTAACATGGTAACATTATAAACTAATAGTTATAACTCCACCATGCTCGAAAGGAATACAACATTACAAACGACTAGGTAAAAAGCCCGTTATCATTCAAAAAGAGCCATTAAAACACAAGAGGGCGCTTTCTAAAGAGGCATTGGTTTTAACCATTTTTCATACAAAATCATGCATGTGATGTTCTATTGAAATAATTATTAAATAGAGAGATCATCAACAACTATCTAAAAAACGATTTTTTTTTTTTTTTTTATTGTTGAAAAAGTGCAAGCATATTTTAATTTTTTTGAAAAAAATCATCTTATTGTTTGGGCCCCAAATAATTATAAGATCAGATATATTTATTGATATTTCAGCAGTTTCTGGGCAGATTTTGATGAAATAAAGTTTATTCTGCAATTAAAACTGCATGTTCTCTCAAATTTGACACTCAGTTTTTCATTACCTCACAACAAAGTTGTGATGTGCAGCGCCCTCTCTACCAAAACTGAACTACCCCTTTAAAAGATGCGCAAGTCCCAAACGTGATATTGGTTGATACAATGTACAATGTTGTGATCTAAAAATGTCCTCGAAGATTTGTTGAAGGAAACAAATACACGCTGCTAGGTATGGCAGAATTAAGCGCAAAAGTGCAAAGTGATATTCGCTATAACTCACTGCTCTTACTTTATACGTAGGTATACTTTTCCGGTGGATAATACAACAAAAATGAACGAATCAATTGAATTGATTGTCAATAATCTTCGTAAAGATAGGGAAAATCAAAAGACCGAAATACGGTAAGTTGTGTGGTTGGGGATGATAGATACCTTTAAAAACCGATCTGCATTCGTTATAGATGAATACATGACAACTGTTTCAACATCTTCTCACCTCCATTCACTTGAATATTTGTATTGGTGTTTTATCTGTCACTAAGGAAGGCGAGTTCCCGTGGGACACACACACGCAAGAGCTCATCCTCGCCGCATTCTACTACAGCTTCTGCGCCCTGCAGATCCCCATCGGGATCCTCGTGGACGCAGTGCCCAGAGCTTGCCCGTGGGTGATCGGCCTCGGGTACGGTCTATCCGCTGTGTGCACGCTCCTGGTTCCTGTGGCTGCCCGCTCGGGCTCGCTTGCCGCCCTGCTGTCCGTGCGGATCATTGCAGGCTTCGCAGAGGTGAGCTTATCAACCCCTTTCTTTCTAAATGCACTAGATTTATTTGCAACTTTCACAATTTTGGGTGGCACACATTATTTATGTATGTATAGTTTTGTACACATATATTCCTCTTTAAGTTTGTATTGTCAAGTTATTGGAGGCACGTGTCTTGTTCCCATGCCACTACTGTAGCTAATTAAAGGGGACCACCAGGCAAAGAACAACACATAATTATATGTTTTGGTACCGTTTTGTGATATTAAAAAGATACCTAACATTTTGCAAAAGGTTGTGTAATTCATTAACAAAGCAATTAATTTCCACCACTTACGGAACCAATACTATTTCCTGGTTCCGTATGGGCCAAACATTTGCGAATGCGCCAATGCTATTCACGCGTACGTTTGGAGACAATAGAATCCCGGGCGATTCGTTCCCTCTGGACAAAGTCTCGTACATGCAGACCCATGAACGCATGCTTTAGAATGGTGATGCGTTTTCCGATTATATATTTTTTTTCTGGAAACATATTTGTGTGAACTTGTTGATGGAATTAAAATACTAAAGATGTTACCTTTCATTTATAAGAATATTATTTTTGGGTGGTGGATGATGATGGTGGTGGTTGCGGCGGTGGTGTTAGTGAGCATGATGAACTTGATGTATAGATGCTATAGATGGGACAAAACCCATACATCCACTGTTTAAAGGGATCGTTCAGTTTTGGTATAGAAAGTAAAGTTTTGGTCAAACTAAAATGTTATTAACCAAAACCTGCACAATTACATTACAAACTGATAGTTATAACACCACCATGCTCGAAAGGTATACAACATTACAAAACGACTAAGTAAAACGCCTGTTATCGTTCAAACTAAGAACCGTTAAAACTCACGAGGGCGCTCTCTCAAGACTCATTGGTTTCAACAATTTTCAATATACAAAATTGTGCATGTGAGGCTTTGTTAAAATTATGATTAAATAGAAAGATCATCAACAACTATTTAAAAACATCTTGTTCTAATTTTGCGAAAAGTAAAGGCATTTTTCTTTTTTTTAACAGCTGGTTCAAAACTAAAAATGGTTATAGTTATAAATATTTCAGCCGTCTCTGAACCGATTTTGATCAAATAAAGTTTATTTTGTCATTAAAATTATATTCTCTTTCAATTTTGACTCTCAGTTTTTCATAACCTTACAAACAAATTATTTCCAGCAGCGCCCTCTATACATGCTATACCGAAACTATCCCTTTAGGTGGATTGCATAACCATTTAGTACACTGTTGGTCATAATGTTGGAAATTTTTTTTTTTAGATCCAACTTTATTCTTTTTCCTGGTTTTTGCGCCTAATGAATCATTTTAGACTACAAAAAAATCATTACGTTATGTTTTTAAACTACCAATGTACAATACACGGTAGCATGAATTTGCATTAATTAATTAATTCTTTTGTTTTGAGCTGAGAAAGGCAGGACCTTTGATGATTGCCCATTTCCTTCTCCAAAGCCTATGTCCAACGAGTCATCATTATGGGTAATTTCTCAAAGTTGGCCGTGAGATTTTCAACCAAAATTGGCACAGAGGCTCTCGAGGCCATATCCGGTCCAATGCCATCGGCTATCCGCCGAACGATGCTTCTGCTCCACCAAGAAGGGGTGTCAACAAGCAATGTCCACTATTTCGTTGGACCATCGCAGGTTAAGGTCTGTAAAGTCCTCAGATGTCATCGAGAGAAGGGTCAATTCAAGCCAAGATTATCTCTAGGACGTTTACAATTGACCACCAGGATAGATTATCGAAAATTGCTTAACATGTGCCGTAGAAACCGGAAATGCCAAAAAGGAGCCTTCGCCGACTATGAAGAAAACACTATGGAATCAACGCCTTCCGCCAAACTGGACATCAGCAATCCCTGTAACATGGTCACATAGCAAGACAAACTACCAAGTGTCTACCCAATAGCATGTAACCGAGGTTTACCGGACGTCCCTGGACTAGGCAGCCCAGAAGATTTCCGCCTGGACACTAGAGATATGTCATCTTATTATGGGTACGAGCCTAACCACTGTTGGGACGTCACACACTCAAGTCGTCTAGTGACAACTTGGAACTTCTCGCCACATAATCAACGAATCATTTGTCTTTTATCTGTTCGGTCAAGGATGTTATGGCTCGTACCCATTAAGATGACATATCTCTAGTGTCCAGGCGGAAATCCTCTGGGCTCCCTAGTCCAGGGACGTCCGGTAAATCTTGGTTACATGCTATTGGGTGGACACTTGGTAGTTTGTCTTGCTATGTGACCATGTTAGAGGGATTGCTGATGTCCAGTTTGGCGGAAGACGTTGATACCATAATGTTTTCGTAATAGTCGGCGAAGACTCCTTTTTGGCATTTCCGGTTTCTATGGCACAGCTTAAGCAATTCGCGATAATCTATCCTGGTGGTCAATCGTAAACGTCCTAGAGATAATCTTGGCTTTAACTGACCCTTCTCTCGATGACATCTGAGGACTTCACAGACCTTAACCTGCGATGGTCCAACGAAATAGTGCACATTGCTTGTTGACACCCTTTCCTGGTGGAGCAGAAGCATCGTTCGGCGGGTAGCCAATGACATTGGACCGGGTATGGCCTCGAGAGCCTCTGTGCCAATTTTGGTTAAAAATCTCACGGCCAACTTTGAGAAATGACCCATAACGATGACTCGTTGGACATACGCTTTGGAGAAGGAAAGGGGCAATCATCAAAGATCCTGCCTTTCAAAGCTCAAAACAAAAGAATACATTAATTAATGCAAATTCATGCTACCATGTATTGTACATTGGTAGTTTGGAAACATAATGTAAGGATTATTTTTAGTCTAAAATGATTCATTCGGCGCAAAAAAACAGGAAAAAGAATAAAGTTGGATCTAAAAAAAAATATTCCAACATTATGACCAACAGTGTAGTTATCAACAAGAGTGCTTCACCATTTTCCAACCAAGGATAAATGTGTTAAAGCCAAATAACAGTATTGGAAAATGCCCAACACACAAATAATGAGAAAATGTTTTACCACCTACTATGTGAAAGAATATATCATAACGTTTCTGAATAAACAAAAACTGCTATAAAAGTGACTTTCGGAGCAAAAGAAAATGTGTTGAATATTTTTGTTTTACAAAGATTCAATTCAACTGCGTTTATGTTGCATACAAATACTATGCAAGCGCACGGTTGCACGGCATGCTTGCTTGTCGACTAATACCCAGCCCGGCGGAGAGGGGCGAACGAGCGGTGAATGTAGGCTCAATTGTAACGGCATGCTAGCGGCATGAATCGAAGTTTAAGATAATATTTCTGCATTTAACGATACTTTAGTACAGATTTTAACACAAAGGCCTCTTTAAACTATTTCAACAATATTGATTAATTAGTTTTGCCAAAATAAGAAGCTTTCTGTCACTCCCCCAATACTATAATTTGGCTTTAAAAGTCAAAATCGGGAACAAAGAAAATATCAAAATGACTATAAAAATCGTTAAAAGGTTGTAAACGTCTTATTATATTTATTATGTATACATTATTATCGCAGAGTGGTTCGTATCCCAGTATATACTCCCTAATGTCGAGATGGGCTCCTCCCCTTGAACGCAGCACACTTCTAGCCATCGTATACATGGGTAAGTATAGCTGTTGGCGTCCGTTTGTATAACAGGCGCTCTTTACAGAGGAAGCCATTTTGTTTCGTGCGCTTCGTCAACATTTTTCGAGTATTGGTGTGCTTGTAGAATAAACTGAATGATCTATAACGGGTAAGTTAATTCGAATCAGCCATTTGTTAGCTTTTGGTGACTTCAAAATGGCAATGCTATGGCTCAGGCTGGTTTTGTCAATATGTGTGCTTATATAACGAATTGAATTAACCAAATGCTTGTATAATGAAGCATACAATAATTATGGCATATTTAAGGGACTTAGTAGCATTGTCCAAATCCTCAAAATCCAATTGAAATTCTAGCGGTTGCCTCATATCTTGTTGTATTCTTATTAACAAAAAAGCATGGGACAGGTTTCGGTTTTTCAAATTTCCCATTGATATTTACGATTGAGGTGTTCAGATATCAAATTATCCAATGGATCGTCAGAACCGTGTACAAAGTGAGTGCAATAAGTTAGTGAATTTCACTTTGTATTGTTGCTCATTACTCAGTCCGTTTAACTTGAAATGTTCTCGCAACACCCAGTGGACATATCAGATAACAACAATTCACATTGTATCAACCACTCATCGCTTTTTGCACATGTCAAAAAAGTTACTAAATCCCTTTATATTAAGCTAGTTTATGCTCAATTGTTTTCGGGAAGATAAATTGAGCGCGTTTCATCATGAGGAGAAAATCTATACAAGGGTGCAAGTGCCGCCCCCCCCCCCCCCCCCCAAGCATCACCAGACAATACCACCCAAATAAGCTCAAGCATATACCTACTCGAACTCAGCTTTACCAGAACTCCTACTTCCCACGAACTGTCACAGCATGGAATGCGCTCCCCAATAATGTCTTGGCTTCTACATCAGTAGGAGCCTTTGCGGGAGCAGTTGCCTCAATCGGCAATTAACGGGACACCTCACCGGTTCCCCTCGACTCTACGTCCTGACTGATGGACCCTGTCGAGTACCCAAGTAGAAGTAGAAGAAGAAGTACTCCACTTCTTTTAAGCCACTCTATGAAAATGTGACACTAATTGTATAAGGCAAGTCAACTTATGAAAAGGAAAATTAACTACAGGTTTGAACAGGCCAATAATGTGTTACTTCTCCTAGATACTTATATAAAATTATACAACATAATAATACAAAACAAATCCATTGTATGTTATTTCAGTAACTCATCGTGAAATATGTTGTATATATTTTGCTAGTTTAGTTCGAGAATTAAAAAAACATAATGATTATAGTACCATTTGTTATAATTATTGTACTGTATTATGTATTAATATGTTATAATATTATTACCCAAAGTCCACAGGAGTGGAAGATCGAATGCTCGCCAGCAAAAATAAAATAATAGTAAGGATGGTTAAAGCCAATTGACAGTAAATGGGAAACGCCCCACACAAAAGAAATAGATGTGCGCTCTTATCACCAACCATATGTTTACTAATATTGGAGTATATTGGCCAATAACCCGCCTTTTAATCGATATAGATGTATTTGCAATTATAAAAAACGATTTGTATACAAATTGATATCGCCCGATTTGTATACAATATCGTTCAATGCATGCAAAGCATATGGCAAGTGCTGCCTCATACGATCCGCATGCGAACTAGCGTATAATCTGGCCGGCATAGAAGGGCCGAACGGGCGGTAAATTTTGGCCCAATATCAGCGGCATGCATAAACGTTTTTACTGATTTTTCTGCATTTAAAGGTACTTAGATTCGGTATTTTCCACGCAAGCCCCTAATATGGAACAATTAGTTTGGCAAATATAGATACTTTCGGTAACTTTCGCAATACTGTTATTTGACTTTAAAGGGATTAAGTAACAAATCCTCAAAACTTAATTGGAACTCTAGTGGTTCTCTCATACCTTGTCATATTTATATTAACAATAAAAGCACGGGAAATGTTTTGGTTTTTCAAATTACTACTACGTTCAAAAGGTATTTACGATTGCAGTGTTCAGATGTTAAACTGGCTAGTGTCTACGTAATCATTGTAAGCCGTGTACAAGGTAAGTACAATGAGTTTAAGTGAATATCACTTTTCATGTTTTTGCTTATTTCCCGGCCAAAAAACATCCAATTCATGTGAAATTTTCACACATTACTATGTAGACATATATCAGATCACACCAATACACATGTAATTAATCACTCAGAACTTTTTGCACTTGTCAATAAAATTACTAGATCCCTTTAAAGCTTCATTTGATCTTAGTACGATAACCGAAAAGTTTTTGTAACATTTTGTTTTTGTTGCATTTGTAGGACCTTCGATTGGTCAGGTGATTGCTCCACCCATCTCTGGCTTGCTCTCAGAATCGGATGTCCTCGGCGGATGGCCGTCAACCTTTTATCTCTTTGGTAAATCATTTAATATTATCAAGTTTTCTAAAAAGTTAAGAAACCACATCAAATTTTTACCAGTTCTGATCATGTATACAGTGTAGTTCCTGACTTACTGACTTAGGTGCACAGGACGGTGTGTCCCTTCGCTCCCCTACGAGATATTCTGTTCTCCATCTCAAAGGAGGGCGTCCCGGGGGGTCTACGTGCGTCAAAGTCATTTCTGTATGCTTGGTATGGTAGGCGGTGATGCGGCATGTGGACAACATGCCAAAACCATTTCAAGCGTCGCTTGGTTATCTCTTCACATATAGTGTTTGTGATGTTTAGCCTTTGTCGAATTTCTTCGTTCCTCACCCTGTCCATTAGGTGAACTCCCAGTATGGTTCGGAGACACCTCATTTCAAAAACCTCAAGCTTCCTTCTGACTGATTTACGCAGAGTCCAGGATTCCGCTCCATAATTATGTAGCAATAGGGAGGATGAGGGCTCTGTAGATTGTAACTTTAAGAGTTCGTGATATGTCTTGGTTGGACCAGATGGTACTCTTCAGCCTTCCAAATGACCAGGCTGCCAGTCTTATTCTCATCTTCACATCTTCTTCTATGGAAGGAACTATGCTACCAAGGAAGACAAACTTGTCCACTTTCTCAATGTTGGTGTTGTTTAGAGAGATCTGTTGATGGTTCTCAGTCATGATTTTACATTTTGCAGTATTAATTTTTCATACCCCATTTACTGCATGCTTTCTCCAATTCACTTGTTGAGACTTGGAGTTTCTCAAAGACTAGTTCCACGAGAGTGGTGTCATCTGCATATCGGATGTTGTTAACCCGCATGTCACCCATCTGTACTCCACCATCCAGCTTTTGAATGTCCTTCATCACAAATTCCAGGAATAGGTGACTTGGAGAGAGGAGGCGGCCTTGTCGGACACCAGTTGTGACATCAAACCATTCGGTAGTTAATAATAATAATAACTGTTATGCGCTATTCCCGTGGGGATCATAGCGCTTTACACGATTATTATTACCCCGGTCAACGGATACACACTGCAATCATTCCTGCACATTAAGTGCACATGTTCCACTCCCTAGGGAGTATTGCAGCAAGACGCCTATTAGGCGCACACAGTGCTAAGGATACGCGTTCCCACTCTTCTAGGTACCAATATTTACACCTGGGTAGAGAGCAGCAGCAGCAATTGTGGATAAATTGTCTTGCTGAAGGACAAACGCAGTTTGCGGGGTTCGAACTCGGGATCCCACGCATCGGAGAGCGCGCGCTCTACCAATCCTGCCACACCACTAACCCATTCGATATTTTATAAACAAAGCTCCCGCTAACCTGGTTATTGGTCAACATTGGTAACAACATGAACAAAGGTGAAAGCAATACTGTAAAGCCACTCCGTGGATCGCCTTGGCAGCCGGTTATGCATTCACGTGCTAAGAAATCTCGATGTTTGGAAAGTTGGTCTCGCATAATCACGTACTTTGTCGTGGTGTCGCATAGATGGCAAAGAGATAAATACATTGCAGCCTGCGATTGTTGTGTCGGTGGTGTTGTTGTTCATGTTTTAATGTATAGGGGTTTGCGTACTATGATCAGTAGCCGTGCCACAGGCAAACAACAATCGCATGAAGGAAATGTTGTGCCAATATACGTTGTGTTCATTACATGACTTACTAAAAAGTTATTATTTTCAGAGCAGAAAAATTAAAAAATGTTTAAGTCATTATGTAAGGGGTTTCAGGGACGAGCGAAGACATAGGGTTTTCTATAGCTCAGTCGGTAAGAGCACCGGTCTAGCAATCCGGAGGTCTCGGGTTCGAATCCCTTTGGAATCCAATTTTCTTTGCTCTTTTTTAATCACGCAATGTCTTTCTAGTCAGTTTCCTTACATGTTTGAATTAAGTCATTATTTGATTAGCTAAATATGCTGTTTTTAACTAAGTTAAAACGATGTTATTTTATATAATTTTATCAATGTTTATTATTGTTCTTTTTGCTCTGTGTGTATTAATGAATGGTTGGGATTTTTGTTGAGCAAACAAATTGGATTTCAAATCCTCCTTTGTTTGTGTGTATATATACAAGGTACTCTTGGCCTAGTGTGGTTCGTCTTCTGGATTCTACTGGTTTACGATTCTCCCCTCTCACATCCTACAATATCAGAAAAGGAACGGGAATACATTGCAACAGAACTTCATCTCCGGAAAAAGGCAAGTTTAATAATTGGATATTATTTTTTGTTAAAGAATACTATATATATGCTGACATATATTAGTAATGATTATGGCAATTTGCATATTTTAGAAATTCGAGTGATAACCTATAATCTAACACAATTTATCATCAATAATTATAGTTCATTTTTAAGGTAATTTTAAGAACTTCATTCGATAAAAAAGGATGTAACAATATTAGTGTAAGGTCACATTAATAAATGCGATTTTACTAATTTAGATTGAAGATTAATAAAGAAGTATATATGAAAATATTGTTAATAATTTATATGAAATCCTCTTTAACAACGTTACAATTGCATTATATATTTTGTTTTTCTTCTAATATCGCCTGAAATACCAGCACAATCGGAACCACGTTAAAAAGGATCTAATATATATGTATCATTATGTATTAGACATGAAGTATTAAGCAGCAGTCTGTATGTAACCTGCCAATTAGTAATTGTAAAATAATTAATTGTATTTTTAAGAATGTAACATTATACAATTATTATCATAACCCTTTTGTTTACAAAACACCTAAAATATTTGTAAAAATCACAATATTCCAGTTTACAACCATGCAAAACACATGGAAAGCAGCAGCGCAAAGTTATCGACGCCTGGATTAAATTACTGGGTAGGTACGTATTTCGTGCACATCGTTGCATATATGTTACGATATCGGACCGTGTGCGATCTCAGCAACACAACCAATTTAGCATCACATATGATTGCATTGTATGAATATTACTTTCAGATATTTCAAAAAAATTCATCTTGTTTTGCCTGTATACAGTATATAATGTAATCCATAACGCTTTTAAACTGCTTATAAACTTTAATGGAAAGTATGTGTTCACTTTACTCGCATTTTAGAAACGCAAGGAGTATCCATGGAGTCACATCTTGACATCAATGCCTTTATATGCCGTGGCGTTGGCGGACTTTGCTATTAATTGGATCTTTTACGTTATCATGACGAACTTGCCCATCTTTCTCAAAGAAGTCCTGAGATTCGACCTGTCCGAGGTAAACGCAACCAAATTAATCGATCACTTGTATTGTGTAGCCAACATTTGAAGACTTTTATTCCAAAGGGCGCTAAATCCACTTTTGAAAAAATAGTTTACTTTACAGACACGTTTTAAGACAAAAATTCCAGTCGAAACGGAAATAAGGAGCATTTCATTGTTCACATCATCATAGGCTTGTGTAAAGAAAACGGCTTTTTCTCCTAAGTTAAACAACCAATAATGTGGTTTTATCGAATGAAGATTTTCATTGGCAATCATAATCAAGTTCTGAATTTAGCAGTAAGAGTCTTTGTATCGAGAAAGGTTTAGTAAGATCTTTCAATGTGTCTAACATCAATTATATCATCTTCTTAGAAAGTTCTGAAATCGCATGGGCATTATTAAAAATGGGAAAGGTGTCGGGTCAAATAAAAGAGAGGGGTGCCAAGGTAGAGGGTAGAGGAGGGAGAGAAGTAGTGAGAGAGGCAGGAAAGGAAGGGGAAAGATGGAGAGTTTGTGAGAGAAGGTGAGTGAAATGGGGAGAGGGGAAAGAAAAGAGAAGGGCCGGAGAAGCGGAGTCCTGATGGGAGAAAGGGGGAGACGAGCAAGGGAGAGGAGGAGAGGGGAGATGGAGGGAAAGAGTGGGAGTAGAATGTGACAATGGGAGCATATATTCGAATGAGGAATGTTACGATATAATGCAGAATTCCAAAAATTACTTAGATTTGTTGTACCTAAAAGAATTATGATTGTTTATACGATCCTCCGGTATATTTACATGATGAGCCTCTGGAATAAAAATCCGTCCGGATAAGTGAATTTTCCATTCGTGGGAATATTGGCAAATGTGTAATTACAGTGAAACGGCTACTGTACGAAAAAGAAATATTTTGAACGAAAAAAATGCTTTCGAAATATCCAATTTCCTGACCAACTTAATCAAAACGTTACATTTACTGTCCCCAATTTTTCTGCCAAGGTCGGTTTGCTGTCGGCAGTCCCACAAATTACCGTGGCAATATTCACCCTGTGCGGAGGAATTTTGGCCGACTTTCTGTTGTCAAGAAATCGTTTCAGCCTGACAGCGATTCGAAAGTTCATGTCAACCATAGGTATGATATTTCTGATAATCAATGATTCGTAATTGTACATGCACAATTATAAAGTAAAAGCGATTTATATAATACAATTAATCCTACCACAACCAACACGATCCGATTCCGATCCGGCGAATAATAGCGTATCTGGACTAAAAAAGAAGAAAAAAAGACCTGCGTGTTTAAAGGACAATGGAACACGGATTGTTTGCACAATAGACCACTGAATAGCATGAATAGTCTCTGAAAGTTTAGCACGATCGGTCAACAAAAAAGAAAACTATGGCTCTTTGTCTATACGGTGGTCAGGCTATTTGCTACATTTTTTTTGGGGGGGGGGAAATGATAATAAACTGAACTAAACTGAAATCAACTGACTGATTGTGGGAGGAGGGCACTGAATGATTGGGGTCACACCTTAAGTTATTTATTTACATACAGGTTTCCTTTATGTTATTGTTTCGACCATATTAATTTGTGGTACATTCCCCGTGTGCCCTCAACCCCCCCCCCCCCCCCCCATACCCCCTACTCCGATCGCTACGTCACTAATCACATGTCATTGTTAGATTTTTCTGAATGGTGTTAGTTCCGTAGAAAAAAAAATTGTTTACCAAGTAAAGAAGTGAAATTATCGTTGTTGAATTCACTCGAAATCGTTCCTGATAATGCTGTACATAATTCAACCATAAATATATTAATGATTAGGGAGACACTAACATAATTCGAGGAATATAAAACGTATTGTGAATATAAATTTTGTTTGAATATTATTTAATTTTGACGACAATTGAACATCATCAGGAATCATCCTTTCGAGTGTGTTTATTGTCATTGCCGGCTATGCGGGCTGCAACGCTCCTGGCACTATCACCTGCATCTCGCTTGCTCTTGGTTTCTCCGGACTTGCCTACTCGGGAGCGACCCTCTCCATGATGGAGTTTGCCCCTCCCTACGCCGGAATAGTCGTGGCCATAGCCAACACGTTTGCAACGGTAGCCGGGTTTGCGGGGCCACTTGTTCTCAGTGTTTTCACTGAAAACCAAGTAAGAAACACTTTCTTATTTGTTTTTGTTTGCCGTAGAAAGAAAAAAACTTAAAGGGATCTAGTAACTTTGTTGAGATGTGCAAAAACTGATGAATGGTTGATGCAATGTATACTGTTGTTATCTCATATGTCCTCAGGGTATTGTGTGAAAATTTCAGGTCAAATGGACAATGTATGGCCAAGTAATGAGCGAAAATGCAAAGTGATATTGGGTGATATTCACCAACTCACTGCATTCACTTTGTACAGGGATGAAAATCTCGCCCGGAGATTTTCTTATCTAAATACTTCAATCATACATATCTTTGTAATGAAAGGGAAATTTGAAAAACCGAAAGCTGTCCCATGATTTTATTGTTAATACGAATACAACAAGGTATAAAGGAACCGCTAGAATTACAATTTTATTTTGAGGATTTGGACAATGTTACTAAGTCCCTTTAAAGGGGTAGTACAGTTTTGGTAAGGCTGAACTTTAGTAACCAAACCTGGACAGTAACATTATAAACTAATAGTTATAACTCCACCATGCTCGAAATGTATACAAAATTACAAAAGACTAAGTGAAAAGCAGCTTGAATGCACTCGCCGAGATAATGAGGCAAAATTTAAGAATTTATAATTAATTGACCGACCTGTACGTGTCATTTCCCTACGTACTGAGCTAAAACACCGATGGTTTAAATCGAAATAACTAGGATAAATCAAATGTTCTATAGACAGAAAAGTGTTCATTAAACGACTAACATTCCAAAGTTCATATTATTATTGATTTCGTATCAACCTGTCACAGATAAAAAGGCGAATTTTAAGGTTAAAAAGAGGATACGAAAAGCAAAAATTGTCAACACAATTATATCGTAAAATAACTTATTATAAATACTTGCGTCTCGGTAAATTTTACATCATTGGAAAGGGTAAAGTCTTGTTTTTTATGAGAAATGATTCGCATATTCATTAATCTTTTAGAATAGTCAGGAGCTAGCAAAATATCACACGGGATCAAAACATAACTCTGATTTCCGAAATTCCAGCTCTGTGATTGGCTCATTCAACTACTGACCACTGTTGCTGAGGTAACGGGCCCATAGCAACAGTCATTCGCACCTGACATTGCCCGCTTTATCACCATGCGGTCTTGGTTGAATAGCCCACAAGTCGCGCGTAATGTTGAATAAGCCAATCACAGAGCTGGAATTTGTAAATTCACAGTAATTTTTGAACATCTTGTGATATTTTGCTAGCTCCTGACTATTCTAAAAAATGAATGAATGTATGAATGGTGTAGTATCTGAGCCAATACTTTCTCTTTCCAATGATGTAAAAATTACCGAGATGCAAGCACATTTTATATAATGTTTTATAAGGTAAACATGAATCATTCAATTCTTGTTTTATTATCATATTTTAACCTTAAATTTCACCTTTTTATCTACGTTAGATTGAAGCGAAACAAATGATTGCATAAACTTTGGAATATAAGGCGAGGTATCGACGCCTTTCTTTTCACGAAACACTTAATTTCTCTTAGTTTATGCGATTTGAAATATCGTTGTTCTTGCTCACTACTTTTTCATGGAAATCCAAGTCATGCATATTTTGTTTATAAATGGGAAGCCTTGTCGATGCTCTGCGATCTCACTGAAAGCCCGTTATCATTAAAAAAAAGAGCCATTTAAACACAAGAGGGCGCTTTCTAAAAAGGCATTGGTTTCAACCATTTTACATACAAAATTATGCATGTGATGTTTTATTGAAATTATGATTAAATAGAGAGATCAACAACAACTATTTAAAAAACGCTTTTGAAAATTTTTGAAAAAGTGCAAGCATTTTTTTTATTTTTTGAAAAAATCGTCTTATTATTTGGGCCCCAAATAATTATGAGATCAGATATATTTATTGATATTTCAGCCGTTTCTGGGTCGATTTTGACGAAATAAAGTTTATTCTGCCTTTAAAATTGCATGTTCTCTCGAATTTGACACTCAGTTTTTCACTAACTCACAAACAAATTGTGATGTGCAGCGCCCTCTCTACCAAAACTGAACTACCCCTTTAAAGGGATAGTTGAGTTTTGGTATAGAGGGCGCAACACAAAATAATTATTCGTGAGATAATGCAAAACTGAGTGTCAAATTTGAAAGAGCATAATATTTTAATGACAGAATAAACTTTATTTTATCAAAATCGGTTCAGAAATGGCTGAAATATCCATGAACATAACGATTTGTAATAAATGTGGGGCCGCACACTTATTAGAGAATTTTGAACCAGCCGTAATTTTTTTTTTTTTTAATGCTTCCTCTTTTCAAAAATGTACAAAAGAGGTTTTTTAATAGTTGTTGATTATGTCTCTATCGAATCATTATTTCAACAAAACATCACATGCACAATATTTATTTGAAACGGTTGAAACCAATGAGTTTTGAGAGAGTGCCCTCTTCAGTTTTAACGGCTCTTTTTGAATGATAACAGGCTTTTTACCTAGTCATTTGTAATTTTGTATTCCTTTCGAGCATGGTGGAGTGATTACTATTAGTTTGTAATGTAATGGTGCAGGTTTTGGTTACTAAAATTCAGTTTGAAAAAAAAATGTACTCTCTTTACCAAAACTCAACTATCCCTTTAAGTCAGTAAATTTAAATATTTCGGTTAAAACCACTGAAATGGAATTGCTGCAACACGGAACCCACTTTATTGCATCTCGGTTATGCGTGATTGATTCCCAATATTATTATCTTGATGGAATAAACGTTTGAAAACACATCTAAAATATCTTATGAAATTAAGGGAAATAAAAAACAAAATTGGTATGCAGTGCCCACTGTACGTGTTCGTCACTGAAGTGGTTAACCCGGGCGTATAGAACGATATTATCATTATCATTAGTATTATTATTATTATTATTATTATTATTATTATTATATTTCTAAATATGAGCATGGGCAGAGAACAACGGTCGTCGTCGGAAATCAAATTCGTTACCTCCTGATTTCAAGACCAGTACAAAACCACCGAGCCGCAAAGATCCTTGTATGTTAGTACTTCCCTTGAAGCCATTTGCAATACTCGTAATATACACTACTCACAAAAAGTAAGTACCCCCCTAGCATTTTTTCATATATCTCAAAAAGTATTTCACCGATTTTGATCATTCAAACGGTAATGGATGCGCAATTTTCTTACGCACAGTGTGAATGGTAAATGGTTGCCATAGCATTACGTTTTCATCATCAAAAAAGGAATTTTCTAAAACAAAGTGCAAAAATAAAAATTGCACTTTCAGTTTTATGTGGCATAGTGGGTACATTTTGTACACGAGTAAGCTTTTGAAAACTGGTTCCACTGTGAACAATGCAGCAGTAGTACTGCATTACATAACAGATTAGTGAATTAGGCCAACTCCAATAAAGATGAAAACAGGACATGACTTCGGCCATTCTAATCCCCAACAATTTCATATTGAAAGGCCTATTGTTTTAGAAAAATGCACTGTTGTGTCACTAAGAACAATGCAGCAGTAGTAGTGGATTACATAATAGATTTGTGTGTCGGGTAATCTTCAATAAAGATGTTTACTCGTATGCAAAATGTACCCACTATGCCAAATAAAACTGAAAGCGCAACTTTTTTTTTGCCACTTTGTTTGAGAAAATTCATTTTTTGATGATGAAAACGTAATGCTATGGCAACTATTTACCACTCACATTGTGCGTAAGAAAATTGCGCATCCATTACCGTTTGAATGATCAAAATCGGTGAAATACTTTTTGAGATATATGAAAAAATGCTAGGGGGGTACTTACTTGTTGTGAGTAGTGTATACTAATAAAGAGCATTACATGACTCTATAGCATAAGGATTATCCCTCGCACTTTCCTAATAACATTTCAAAGAATAGTGCGAGGGATCATATATTAGTGATGCAGTTTCACGTATAAAGTAAATTCAAACACCTTGAAACTGACCAGAAAATTACTAAATGAATATGAGCAATGAAAAGTGTGATTCGCCGAAATCGAACACCAGAAAACTTACTTTAACTTTCTCTTCTCAGGCTGACATGCGAGGCTGGCGACATTTCTTCTGGCTGTCCTTCGCAATCACCATCATTCCCTTGGCCATCTTCTTGATCTTCGGCACCTCGGAGGTTCAAGAGTGGGCCAAACACGTCGAAGACGAAGATGACATCGACGATGAAATCGCAGACTCAACGACTGGAGTTACCGAGAAAGAAGATAAGATGGAGAATGGCATCATGAACAATGGCTATAGTTAAAGTTTGGGAAACTGCTACTTGAGCATGTTGAAGAAGGTGGCACTTGCGGCCTTTATATTATATAATAACAATAATATGCAGGGCCTTAATCAATTCGATACATCTTAGGTGTGTTAAGCTATGATTAGGTATACATAATCTTCTGAACCGAAGATGTGATCCATTTGATAAATTAACTGACATACTACCAAATGGTTATGCCCATGGGCATAGTTTCACACATTTTTCTAAGGCCTGGGGGGGGGGGGGGGGGTTGGGTCTTTTGCCCGACTCATTATCCTTCCCGCCTTTTGACGTGACAAGCAGAACAAAAGAGGAATGTATTGTGTTGTATTAAATGCGCAAGTTACGTAAAGATGTGTTTAATCGACAATTTTATGCAAATTGTATGAAAATTGTATGCAACACCGTCTGGTCAATATAAATAAAATAAAACAACAGAACAACACAATAATTATCCAAACAATAGAAAGCAAATTGAATTGTTGTATTATTAATCAAAATGGTCTAAATAATATATGTAGCGAAAAAGAATGTTTAATTATTAAAACAAAATGTATGATCTATATGGTTAAAAGTGTGAATATTATGACCTTATATGCATAAATTACCATAAACATGTAAATGAGTGAATTAAAAAAAAAATGAAATTACCATCGTATTCTATACACTTTACTTGACATGCGTGACAATTTTCGCGGCGATCGGGCGTTTCACGGCCGAGATCATAAGGGGGACCATAATGCCCCCCCTCCCCCCCCCCCCCTCCCCCCCCCCCCAAACCTCCCGGCCGTTGGAATGCCAGAAATAGCATGGCCTTTTAGGGTCAAGACGATTATGACCAAGCGTGTTTATGTAGTCTTTGGTACCAAATATATGTTGGCATGATCGTACGGAAATGTACCGAGTACGCAAAATGTTGTTTACTTTAGCAATGTTAGAGATGATTTTGAAGCGTGTATAGGGTTGTGGTACGTATATTACCAGGATCAAAGCAAAATATTTAGAAAAAATGAAGGTGCATTGCAACATTGGCATGCTGAAGATACAAGCTTTAATTCGGTACAAATGTACTTAACGCTTGGTAATTGATAAGTTTGGACTAGATACTGGTAGTTGGTCTTTTTTAAACAATCAGAGCACAAACTACAGCGAGTTGTAAATTATCCGTGTCATCACGTCCCGTCTTTATCTATATATTTTTGCAACTCTACTTAATTAGATTTTCACATCGATACTAATATATGAAATGGCCTTCGGATTAGGAAAACCGCGCAATCGAGCGGAAAAGGAAAATGGTGCAAAGGTGAAGGAACAACATGACGAATTGAAGGCACTACTACAAACTTCAGGAGGTTAGTATTTTAAAAAGGATCTAGTAACTTTGTTGACATGTGAAGAAAAAAAGTGATGAATGGTTGGTATAGTGTTTAGTTTTGTGATTTTATATGTCAACTAGCTGAGCAACTCGTGAAAATGTCATGTTAAATGGATGTAATATGGCCAAGTAATTTGCAAAAATACAAAGTGATTATCGCAAAATCATTGCACTGCGTAGACAGCTCTGTCTTTCCATTGGATATTTCAAATTCTGAGCAGTTCAATTGTGAATGTCTTGTTAACGAAAGGGGAAAAAACAACAACAAAACTGCTCCATGCTTATATTGGTAATACGTATACAACAAGGTATAAAATATTGAACCACAGTAATTCAAGTTTGTTTTATGGATCTGGACAATGTTAGATATAACATGTATACCAACAGTAATGTTGTGGTTATTGGACAAACACATATCGTGCAATGTTTAACATGATTATGTTTATTGTTCACTATAACAATCAGTGAATAGTTTATATTATATTACATTTCGTATTAACCTGGAGGTTTCAAATAAACACAACACAACAAGTAGGTCGCCTGTAAACACTGTATTATGATAATTTCCCAAACAAAAATAACCAAAAGATGTGCATTGACAGAAACATTTTGGCAATTATTATTTACCTTTATCTTTAAACTTAGAGATAAACATCACTTTATGGATGAATGAGCACAAAGTAAATCACGAAATTTGTGAATGTGTATACTTTGTTTTGAAAACAAAACTGACACTCAAAGCACAGAGGGTAACCATTTAAATGGAAAGTACATAATTATATGATGAGCCCGGGGGCCACTCAAGTATATTGCTGTACACACGCGCGACCACAGGTTTTTCAAACCCACCCTAAACAAGTTTTATCCATTGGTAAAATTTATACCCTATTCAAGTATTTTCGCGTGCTTTTTTGACAATATTCCCCCTTTAAACAAGTATAACACCTAAAAACATACCCCTAAACAAGGTCTACGTCAATTGCTCTCAATTAAACCTCTAAAAATAATGGACAAGTTTAAACACCTTAAACATTTAACCCTAAACAAGGTCTACCTTAAATAAACCTCTAATGTACATGTACTTGTCAATAAGAACTACAGTCAACCTCACACGAAGTTGAAACTTTGCCTCAGTTGAAGATATTCAAAAGGCCTCTATTTTGAATTATCTATTGTTTTTTGTTGTTTTTTTGTTATATAAGTTGAATTTGTAAGTAAAAGCTTTTTCATGTTTTCATCAGTACCAGCAGATTCAACTTATGCAAGTTTGACTGTATTTCTGATAATACCAATTGCAATTTCATACAGCATGTGACAACGCCAAGGTATTTCTACAATGGATCGCTCTCTCGAGATATTTGTGTAGTTACTATTTTAAAAAAAATGATAACTACCATGTCTTGTTTATGAAACATTTTGGAATAATTTAATAATTTAATAATTTAAAACATACACAAAATCCTGAGTTCTTGAAATGGTTCAAAATGTTGTTGAGAAAACTGAACAATGGGTAGAGGTTACAATGATACAAGGGATATTATTCTAGACACTCCCCTTCAAATGTGTCTCATATTATGATTGTATCTCAGAGTTTCAATTCAATTCAGTTTATTCAACACTTGTCATAAAATACATCAAATGCAAAAAATACAAAAATACAGAGATAGAAAAAAACAAAACATAAAAGACATTCATATGACAGTTTTAGGGGTTAACAGAAAGGAGTAAGGCTCCTTATATGTCCAAAAACTGATTAAATGCTACATATATTAACAAAACTCTGCTTATGATGTTCTCATTTGTAGTACTTGTACAAGGAATTCCATCAGTATATTCAGCTGATATCTGGGCCCTGGATACATGCGGAGCTTAAAGGGGTAGTTTAGTTTTGGTAGAGAGGGCGCTGCACATCACAATTTTGTTGTGAGATAATGAAAAACTGAGTGTCGAATTTGAGAGAACATGCAATTGTAATGGCAGAATAAACTTTATTTGGTCAAAATCGGTCCAGAAACGGCTGAAATATCAATAAATATATTTGATCTTATAATTATTTGGGGCCCAAATAATTTTTAAAAATGCTTACACTTTTTCAAAAATGTTCAAAAGCGGTTTTTAAATAGTTGTTGATCTATCTACTTAATCATTATTTCAATAGAACATCACATGCATTATTTTGTATGAATTTTTTTTGAAAACAATGCCTTTTTAGAAAGCGCCCTCTTGTGTTTTAATGGCTCTTTTTGAATGATAACAGGCTTTTTACTTAGTCGTTTGTAATTTTGTATACCTTTCGAGCATGGTGGAGTAATAACTATTAGTTTATAATGTTACTGTCCAGGTTTGGTTACTAAAGTTCAGCCTTACCAAAACTGTACTACCCCTTTAACTCCTTGCGTGCCATTTTTGTGAGTTACAATACACACAAAATTGCCATAGAGCATTATAATTCCTGGCACTTTAAGAGTTAAGCGGGGACCTGGGAATGTCGGAGGGGGGGGGGGGGGGGGGGGGGCGGGTGGATATGATCGCGCGATCAATGAACGTTCCCGAGATCTGGAATCCCCTGGAACCATTCGAAGTCGCACAAAATCCCCGGCAAACTCCAGACAAGTCCGGGAAACAAGTTTGGAGAAAAAGATACCCTAAACGCGCATTTGTTTAACTCCACCAACATACCCTTTTTTCTGATTTTGGCCTTTTTGACACCCTAAACGCGTCACGCGCATGACGCGCCATGATCGGCAAAAAGTACCCTTTTTACGCGTTTTTTTGATCGCGCGTGTGTACAGCAATATAGTTGAGTGCCCCCCCCCCCCCCCCCCCCCCGGGATGATGAGCTTCATTCCAAAAAGGCGCTAAATCCTCTTGTTCAACTTTATAGAAAAGCAAGTTTCGTTGTTCCTTTTTTTTTTACACATGCATGATAAGGGAATATGACAAATTTAAAGTTCCATATTTTGAATTTGATTGCGTAATTTGTCCTAAAAAATGTATTTCTAGATAGCTACGTAGATTATTAATGTACTGATATATCGTTATATATCACGCAAATAATAACACAGGGTTATATGTTTCGGGACCGTTGTTTGATATCAAATAGATGCCCAACAATTTGCAAAGGGTTGTCATGTTTGTGTTATTCATAAACAATGCAATTATTAATCACCAAAACTCATGGAACCATCAGGGCCTCATGGTTCCATAAGCGCTAAACGTGTGCGAGTCTGCCAATTCTATACCCCCGTGCGTTTGGAGACAAAAGAAGCACGGCAGACTCATACGTCCTTGGGAAGGGACTAGTCGTCGTCTGTAGACTCAAATAATTGTATAGTGATGGATTTTCAAATTATACGAATGTTCGAGAAAAAAAAACTAACTACAAAGCAGCATCCATCTGTACGGAAAAATGCAATTTCCGCTTGCAATGGCGTCATTTGGCCACGCCCCTGCAATCGCCAATTGAAAGGGCATGGCTGCATAATATGTAGAAATGTAGAAATAAGTGTAAATGTAAAATGTAAAGCGCGTTGAGAAAACCTGTGGTTTTGAAATGCACTATCGAAGAGCAACCTATTATTATTATTATAGCCATGGAACTCATGAAAGGCATTTAATATGTTAATAATTTATGTCCTGTACTTGTATGTTATTGTAGTTATTTGTTATGATTCGAATCTGGCTGGAATTTGCACCAAAAAGGATTTTGAATGTAATGATAATAAAGGTACTTTGTTTTGAAGACCACTTTAATATAGAGTGTTGCCTTGGCAACAATATTCATCATGGACAATAGCTACACGTGTAACCACTACATATGGACATTAATTAAAATATAGTTGGTTCTTGGAGCATCTTGCATTCATTAACATCAACATCATCAACATTATCATCATCATCATCATTACCGTCGTCGTCTTCTTCACGATCATCATCAGCTTCAATTGACATCATCTTCATCATCGTCATCATCATCATCACCATCATCCTCGTATCATCTTTGTCGCATGGTTTGCCTCAGCTAGTCGTCTGTGATTGCTTCTCTATAATCATGATAATCAACGTGAACATTATTAAAGGGAACCCACACCAAAAAATAATATTCGTATAAATAAAAGGTTATAGTTTTAGTAGTCCTTTCCACCAACAAGTTCAGAAAAAATAGGTTTCCATACCAAGTAAATAATTGGAAACTCATCACCATGCGAAAGTATGTGTTCATAGGTCTGCAGAAGATAACTACCTATTGTGTAGTTCGCACACGTCTTCCGTAGTTATATATTGTCTCCAAACGTACGCGTGTATATAAGTGGCGCACTCGCTGTCTGTTGGCGCATACGAAACCATTTGGCCCTAATGGACCCATAACCATACGAACGTATGTGTTCATGGGTCTGCAGAACACGACTAAGGTCGCACACGTCTTCCGTGGTTCTTTATAATGTCTCCAAACGTACACGTGTATAGAATTTGCGCACTCGCAGTCCGTTGGCGCATACAGAACCATGAGGCCCTAATGGCTCCGTAAGATAGTGGTGATGATTAATTATTGTACTGTGTATAAATTACATAACCCCTTACAAAGTGTTATGCATCGATTTAATATCAAACAACGGTACCCAAACATGTTAGCCTGTGTTACTCTTTTCGTGGTGGTCCCCTTTATCCAGTGGTAAATATCAGCTACAGTCATGACAGCATCGATGAAGTCAAATCAAATCATAACATAATATATTCCAGTTGGTCCACCGGGCATCTGGCGGTCAGCACGTCTCACAACCAGTCTTATGACGTGCCTCGGTATGGCCTGCGCGATGGCCAGTCGGGTAAACATGAGCGTTGCCATGACAGCGATGACAAACAGCAGCTACAGCACCAACCATGACGTCACAGACAACATGTCGTCGGCGGAGATATGTCCTGCTAGGGGAGACGAGAACGGCACGGCATCGGGAGTGAAAGTAAGTAAGGTGGACTTATTTACTCTTTAACTTATGTATTGTATTGTTGTTGTTGTTTAAGTTTATTTCTAACTATAATTCAACCAATTTGACCCCTATGAAAAACACCTAAAATTTAAACAAGACCAACTATACGGTAACCAATGTTTTATCTCATTTTAGGAAATATGGTATTTCCATATATACTCCGCAAAAAAAGAAACTGGACACTTATTAATGGACACTATTAATGTACGATAAAGTGTAGATTATCATATATCAAATTAAAGGGAATTTAGTCCTCTGCATGCAGGGTATAAATTGAAGGTGTAATCGTTCATGCATGAAATGCCATGGTCAATTAACAATGTCTGTTTTCAAAAATAGCAAAAACACACCATTCGACTGAAATGATCAGGACGATAGTAAGCGTTTCACTTAAAACAAGATGTGCGGGGCAAGTAAATGACATTATTTGTTATGAACAATCTCTGAAAATACAAATTCGTCAATAAAACAGGGCCAGGTTATGAGGCATCATCATACTGGTCTGTATTAGAGGCATGAAACTTGTCTGTTTAAGTGTGTCCCCTGCAATTAGTTACCTAGTTACCTAGAGAAATGTCATGTTAAAGACTGCCCAACTGTTTGACCAATGGTGACATCAGGTTTTGAAGATCTGTGGAGTACGGTAGAATTCTTGAGAATAATTTATACCATTTTTCATGCTGAAATAAGGGCACAAACTGGTTTTGACTAATAAACCTTTACCATGGAATTCCCTATTTTGTTACTTTTGGATGAAAATCAAACCTATAACGTTCACAATTTGTCTTCATTTATACTTTTTATTGAGATGAAGATAGAAAATGTCACATTTGTGTTGAACAATTATGCCATGTCATGAATATAGCGTTTTAGATTATGCTTATCAACATTTATATGGTTGAGTGGATGTTCCATTTTTGCTATTTTTGAAAACAGACCTTGCTGTGGTTAACTGACCGTGACAAGTCATGCATGAATGATTTCATTTAGATTCTATGCCAATATTGAAGAGGGTCATTTTATCTTTAATTTGATATACAATATCATATATTTTTATCGTAAATGAATATGAAATATTTGGCTTATACAAGTGTCCGGTTTCTTTTTTTGCGGAGTATATTTTGTCAACAAGTCACAAAAATTACCAATTTTCGGGCTGTCATGCAAAGACAAAGGGTCACGTGACTTCGTAACGGTAGGTCACATTTTCGTTAGAACTCACTGCCTTGACTCTGTACACAGTTGTACATTTCCGGTGGATGATAACAAAAAGGAAAATCAATTAAATATGGTCTTCAATAATCTTCATAAAGAAAGGGAAAATCGAAAAACCGTTCCATTCTTCTGTTGGCAATACAAATACAGCAAGGTATGAATGAACCATTAGTCCTAGAGTTATACGGTAATTTGTGTGGATGGGGATGGTAGATCCCTACGTCGTAAATGAATACATGACAACTGTTTATACATCTTCTCACCTCCATTCACTTCAAGATTTTTCTTGCCGTTTTATCTGTCAATAAGGAAGGCGAGTTTCCGTGGGACACGCACACCCAGGAGGTCATCCTGGCAGCCTTCTTCTACAGTTTCTGCGCTCTGCAAATCCCCATCGGGATCCTAGTGGACGCAGTGCCCAGAGCTTGCCCGTGGGTGATCGGCGTCGGCTATGGTCTGTCCTCCGTGTGCACGCTACTGGTTCCTGTGGCGGCCCGATCGGGCTCGGTCGCGGCCCTGCTGGCGGTGCGAATCATTGCAGGCTTCGCAGAGGTGAACGTATTAACCCCTTCATCTTAAACATGTTACATGCAACTATATAAAGAAACTTTCATACAGTTACTATACATGGTATACAATATTCATGTAGGTGGAGGCATAAGATGGTTTCAATGATGAACATGATGATGCTGCTGCTGCTGCTGCTGCTGCTGCTGTTGATGATGATGATGATCATGCTGCTGCTGCTGCTGCTGCTGCTGCTGCTGTTGATGATGATGATGATCATGCTGCTGCTGCTGCTGCTGCTGCTGCTGCTGATGATGATGATGCTGCTGCTGCTGCTGCTGCTGCTGATGATGATAATTATGAACTGTGGTGGTGGTGGCGGAGGCAGTTATTGTTGTGGTGGTCGTTGTGCTTTTCGTGAGGATGATACAGATGATGTTGACGGTAAATTGGTGATGATGTCGATGATGACGGTGATATTGGTGATGATGATGTCGCTGCTGCTGATAATCCAAGTTCACGTTTAGTTTATTCATGTTGTTTGACACTTTATAACACGACATAATTGAACAAATAAGAAAAGCAAGAAACGCATACAAAACAAATTATTCAATTTTATAACGCTTCGGACGAAACATACAATAGTTTTAAACGTCGGTAATAGCATGTATAGTTTGTTTAAATACTGTAGTGAATGTGGAGTTCGCCCGCCATCTAGCGGGCAAGAGCTTAAATTTTGTCACAGATAATTTGATTCCGACTATTGCAACACTTAAACTTGAAATTGTTGATTACGATGATGAATATGTTTATGTATAATCAGATGAATTCAGTGAACTGTGATGTTCGTGTTTGTTTTGGTGGTTCAACAACACCTGGATATTTTCACCATTCCCGCCTTTAAATACAATTGTTAGGAGTTGCACTCAGAAACAAAGAAGGTGATTAACCATATTAACAGTGTATGTTATGGTATTCCTACATTCTCTGACTGGAATGATTTTTGATAAACCAACTGAACATCAAGATCAAAACAAAATCGTTCGTAACGTTTTCTTAAATATATTATGTTTTTAGAGTGGTTCGTATCCCGCTATTTACTCTCTGATGTCGAGGTGGGCTCCTCCCGCTGACCGAAGCACACTTCTTGCTATAGTATACACTGGTAAGTATTGGTCATCAATTATGTTCTGCTTCAAAGGTGGTTCGGACCCGTGTATATAATTATGCACACTGCCCCCCCCCCCCCCCCCCCATTTTCTTACGCCGCTTGCATCGTTTCTTACATAATTATACAACGTAAATATTACGTTCAACTACAATATATCAGGCCAAGAGTTTGTTTCTACATAATACACATGTATATATTAATAAAAATGAAATGTTATTTGAACCAATAATCGTGCATTTTGATATATATTATGTTGTGAAATTATGATCGTTCAAGAATGAAACGGACAATGTTATTATAGTATTCGTGTTTTTTCCCCCCTTTTAGGACCTTCGATGGGTCAGGTGATTGCTCCACCTATCTCTGGACTGCTCTCAGAATCAAATTTCCTCGGCGGATGGCCCTCGACATTTTATCTCTTTGGTAAATTATTAGATATGTTTATTAGATAAAAGAAAACACGTACGTCATCGCGGTAATGCGTCGATATCATAATTTATAGAGTGGAGAAGTGTGACGTCATCAAAAGCCTATTTTTAGAATTTCCAAATTTGAACTTCATTTTCCGAAAGAGCATCAAAATAATGTCCACATGTTGAAAATCAATCGAATATGATAAATATTGGCTAAGATATGCCCATCCGAATTTATTTCAATAGGAAATCAATGTTATTTTGCTCTGGTTCATAACGTTATGAACCAGAGCAGAATAACACTGTTCCTATTGAAATCTATTTATTCGGATGGTCTTATCTGGACCAATACTTAACATATTCGATTGAGTTTCAACATTGTGACGTTATTTTGTATGTTTTTTTCTGAAAATGAAGTTCAAATTGAGAAATTCTAAAAATCGATGTGTATGATGTCACAGCTTCGGTATTCTATAGACTCGATATAAACGCAGCGCAGACTACCCTCTGGCGTTGATGCTGTCTGTTGTTGCTCATGTGTTTAAATTTTGGTTTGCGTGCTATACTATGATAAATAGCCGTGTCACAGACAAAGAACAATTACAGATATACCTGGTACTTGATAGTTTAATCCTCCTGAATACTCCATAGGAGTTTTAACCTATATATATAGTGTAGAGAGATACAGATTCAGAAAAGTTCACATTTCGTTGTAGCGTTCGCTTTTGGTGCATTACTGGCTATTTTTGTTTGTTTAATGTGGACTATAAATATATTTCTGTTCAAATACAAGGTACTTTGGGCCTGGTGTGGTTCATTTTCTGGACTCTGCTAGTCTACGCGTCTCCCCTCTCACATCCCTCTATATCAGAGAGAGAAAGGGAGTACATTTCCACAGAACTCAATCTCAGGAAAAAGGCACGTATAGTATTTGGATTTCATAAGTGTATGAAGATAGTTTAATGCTATAAAAAAACGTACCCAAATATAACCCGATATTGTATATTGACATGACATCTTGTGACTGTTAATAACAATGTGTGTTTTTAGTCATTTTTTACCGGGCATTCTTCATGTTATTGTTTACAATCCATGTGGATTTTTGTTTTTGTGTTCCAATGAATTTGATTTGATTTTCACCCGATTCACAAAAAGCACACAGTAAGCCACCGTAAAAAAAAAGAAAGGCACACGGTAAAATACTGAAGGGATGACATCTTCTGTAATCTGATGGACACGGTGGGATAATCTGTACAGTGATCCTATCCCTAACCCTAACCCTAACCCTAACCCTAACCCCTCAGACGGTACTTGACTGAGTAGGCTACCTCGTCACCCAGGTGATAGGTGACAACATCTAAACAATATATTACCGTGTACTTTTTTGTCATCCCTTCAGTATTTTACCGTGTGCCTTCTGTGTAATAGGTGTGATTTTACACTACGTATAGCAGTATTCCTAGTAGACGGGGAATATCTCACCCATCTCAGATTCGCCGACGATATCCTCATCCTAAGCCATACCCCTGAGGAGCTACAGGAAATGATCCATGATCTTGCAGAGGAAAGTAGCAAAGCAGGCCTCAACATGAACATAAATAAAACAAAAGTCATGATGAGCAACAACAACAAAAACTCCAAAGTAACTGTGCTGGGAAAAGATTTAGAAACAGTAGAACACTATATATATTTAGGAAAGAAAATTACCTTCAACAATGACACTGGCGAGGAAATAAAGAGAAGAATCCAGATGGGTTGGGCAAAGTTTGGCTCACTCAGCTATACATCTTTCGAGACTCCACTCTTCCAATCTCCATGAAGAGGCAGGTATTTGACCAGTGTATCATACTGTCCTGCTCTCTCATATGGAGCTGAAACCTGGACAACCACCAAACGTTTGGAGAAAAGACCTGGGCCCCGTTGCAGAAATAGATACAATCGATTGTAAGTTACGATTAATCGTAAGTCAGAAAATGTACGCGTTTCAACCAATCAGATTGCGCATCTAGAACACGTGATGTGACTTACGATTAATTGCAACTTACAATCGATTGTATCTCTTTCTACAACGGGGCCTTGGAGTGACAGAACGGGCTATGGAAAGAATAATGATAGGTGTAACAAAGAAGGACAGGATGACAAATATAGACCTAAGACAGAAATCAGGAGTGCAGGATATACTATTGACCATCAAATCAAAGAAAAGGAGATGGGCAGGACACCTACCCAGGAGGTATGACAACAGATGGACACACAAAACTACAGTTTGGACTCCTAGACACCTAACCAGAAAACGAGGGAGACAAAGCAGCAGACGGAGTGATGATTTAACAGCACAAAATGGCATTGTTTGGCAGAGAATAGCTCAAGATAGAACATAATGGAAAATTGGTGAAGAGGCCTTCCTCCTGCAGTGGAGTGAAGTAGGCTGAAGAAGAAGCAGTATTAATAATGACAGTTTGTAATACTTTTTAAGCGATGGTAAGCTATTATTTGTATAGATTGTTATAATTGATACATATATTTCAGTTTTATGGCAATTTTTTAGAAAGTATATAATTTGATAATAAACATATTATGAACATAAGGCATGCAAGCAGTATTGTCTAATGGTCGATCAAAAAGCAATATTGATAGCATTTTAATGATGCTTATACTTATGTTTATCCATTAAGAAAATGTTTATTCAAAGATAGATCCCTCTTAAAGCGTAAAGGGGACCAGCGGGCAAAGAACAGCACATATATACATGTTTTGGTACCGATGTGTGATATTAAATAGATGTTTAACACTTTACAAAGGGTTGTGTAATTCATAAACAATACATATAATTACCACCACTTACGGAACAAACAATACCTCATGGTTCCGTATGCGCCAAGCGTATAAGAGTGCGCCAATTCTTTTCACGCGTACGTTTGTAGACAATAGAATCCCGGACGATGCGTTAGCCCTATACAAAAGGTAGTCTTCGTATGTAGACCATGAACGCATACTTTAGTATGGTGATGTGTTTTCCAACTACCTTTTATAATTTGTTTCGGGAAACATATTTGTCTAAACATGTTGGTGGAACGAACTACTAAAGATGTAACCTTTCATTTATAAGAATATTATTTTTTGGTAGTGGTACCCTTTAACGATTACTCATGTTGAATTGCAAACATGTATCTTCTAAATCATTCCAGTACCAGCATATACAAAACCACGTGTAAAGGGACCTTTTAGGTATGTTACATAATTTAATGATGAAACCTATCGCCCTTTTGTGCAACCTTCACATAATCATTGTGAAATATCATATTTTATTTCCAACAATGCGAAAGTCTCTCTAGTATATTGATTATATCATATCAAGTGTACCCCGTGAGTTTGCAAACAATAGTGATAAGCTATTCTTAAATACAACTTGTCTAAAGAACTGGATCAAGTAAATAATCAAAATCTGTGTTCAATCATTTCATTTGCTTTTTAGAAACGCGAGACTTACCCGTGGAATCATATCGTGACATCGGTACCTTTGTATGCCGTGGCATTAGCAGACTTTGCTATTAATTGGATCTTTTACGTTATCCAAACAAACTTGCCCATCTTTCTCAAAGAAGCGCTGAGATTCGACTTGTCCGAGGTATAACACAAATGAAGCAAATTGATTATTTATATATTATTACTAGTAATCAAGCGTGACACCATGCGTACGCGCATAGGATCCTGATCTACGGTAATCGCTTGCGCTCCGAGTCTTTTAGATGAGCGAATTATCGCCAAAGAGCTGATACAAGTCTTCGATTATCGCATTGGGATTTAGAGCGCAATAAAGAAAGACTCCACAGAGATTGGATATACAGTGTGGCCCCCAAAAAACGGAACGGGGCACTTCCCAAAATATTGCAACAAAATTATTATGTCCATCAGGTAGGCTTCTTTTCCAATGAAAAACGATACCAGGAACAGTAATTTTGCTCGTGTAGTTTTTGTTTTACGGCGCTGTGAGTGACACCATGTCAGGTTCCCATTTTTGTCAAATCGCACTTACTGCCCGTCATAGCATCGAACAACTGTGCCCATTCTCTCGGTACACAGCTGAATGCACACTAACAATGGCGTGCGTATTGTTCGTTGTTCGATGGTATGACGGGCAGTAAGTGCGATTTATCAGGCACTGACTTGGTAAAAATTGACAAAAATGGGAACCTGACATGGTGTCACTCACAGCGCCCTAAAACAAATGCTACACGACCAAAATGACTGTTCTTGGTATCGTTTTTCATTGGAAAAGACAGCATATCCCATGGGCATAATAATTGTGTTACTAAATTTAGGGAAGTGCTCCAACGGTTCCATTTTTTCGGGGGCCACCCTGTATAGGCCGACAGATAGTAGAACCAATATTTACGGGGTGCATGTGAAGGCCGGGGCGGGGTCACCAATTCGATTGAGGAATATGTCTGATTACGATTATGAATGCACATTTACGGTAATGGAATAAGATTTGTTGAACCTAAAAAATTACAATTTTCTCTAACCTTCGGACTGTTGAGTAATTCATCGGAATAATAGTGAACTTTCTGAACTTCGTAATTCTGAACATATTAATTATACGTATTAGTGAACATGATGAAACGGTCGAAGGAACAAATAAATTGAAGATTTGTTTTTTTCTTCGAAACATAATGACCTTCTGAACAACTTGGGGCTAACAATGTGTATTGTCCAAACAAAGGCTACTAACCACTAAAGGTCTGCTTATGATGGTTGGTCTCCTCATTAATACAAAGTTCATGTTGATTGTTCAATTTCGTTTTTATTTCGATTTATGTTATTGCTTTAAATTTATTTCTATATATAAGTGTTACATTGAAAACAAATGTTCTATCTGATGTGTTCAATTCTGTAAACTCATTTAGTTGCAAATAAACGCTTCATTTATTTTCCCATTTTTTCTGCCAGGTTGGTTTGCTGTCGGCAGTCCCACAAATCACCTTATTGGTATTCACCCTGTGCGGAGGAATTCTGGCCGACTTTCTGTTGTCAAGAAATCGATTCAGTCTCTCAGTGATTCGAAAGGTCATGTCAACCATAGGTATGACAACTCTGATAAGCCATCATGAATCGTAAAATTGTAGTATGGTAACGGGGCGTATGATACTGTGTCGATTTCTCCGAAAACTTGCATAAGTACGCGTCTGTACTATCGTTATTAAAGGGGTAGTACAGTTTTGGTAATGCTGAACTTTAGTAACCATACCTGGACAGTAACATTATAAACTAATAGTTATTACTCCACCATGCTCGAAAGGTATACAAAATTACAAACGACTAAGTAAAAAGCATGTTATCATTCAAAAAGAGCCATTAAAACACAAGAGGGCGCTTTCTAAAAAGGCATTGGTTTCAACCATTTTTCATACAAAATAATGCATGTGATGTTCTATTGAATTAATGATTAAGTAGATAGATTCCCAACAACTATTTAAAAAACACTTTAAAATGATCCTTCATGTTTTATGATATTACGATATCTTCAGAATTTCTTCCAAAATTTGAGGGTTTTAATCATGAACCCTTATATTTGTGAGATTCCTCTGTGTGATGTATCAGCGATAGTTTCAGGAAGGAGCAGTTCTATGGACTGGTCTTCCAAATATAATTAAATTAGCTTCTTCCCAAATTGTTTTTGTTAATTTATATTGGCGCCTGTTACAAAATAACTACTGATATTTATGTTGAATGATTTAGTTGATTGGTCACAAAATATTATTTCAATGTTGAATTTATATTTGTAAAAAATATATATATTTGTACTTCTTTGTTTCTGTATCTATGTTTTGTATATTATGTTGTAGGGCCTCTGCGAAAAACAGTGCAGCTCCGATCACTGACAGAGCTACCCTACTGAAATCAAAACGAATAATTAATATTTTTGTATGGAAAAAAGCATGTTTACATGTTGAAAATTTGTGTCAGATTGTATCACATACTGGCCACTGATGTTTACTACAATCAAAGCGTTCCTGGAATGCTCTACATAATTCAACCATAAATATCTCCATGACCAGCTGACCAGGGAGACATTTCAAGAAAAAGAAAATCATTCTTAATATTCCTTTATTCGGTAGGATTTTATTTCATGATAATGCAACATGGTTGTATAACCCACAGTGATAGCCCTTGCGTGCGTTAATCGTCGTTGCGGTTTATGCGCACCTACTGCCCAATGATGTTACAATAATAATAAATATCTCCATGATTATAATAAGACATTTGAAAACAACATTAGATATCTTGTATATATTCCTTAAGTTGAATGAGATGTCATTTTCACGATAATTCCAAGTGTTTTTCTTTTTATTACCAACAGGAATGCTCCCTTCGAGTATGTTCATCGTCATTGCTGGCTATGCGGGCTGCAACGCTCCTGCCAGTATTACCTGCATCTCGCTGGCTCTTGGTTTCTCCGGTCTTGCCTACTCGGGAGCGACCCTCTCCATGATGGAGTTTGCCCCTCCCTACGCCGGAATAGTCGTGGCCATAGCCAACACGTTTGCAACGGTAGCCGGGTTTGCGGGGCCACTTGCTCTCAGTGTTTTCACTGAAAATCAAGTAAGAAACACTTTGTTGTGTTTTTCTTTTTGTCGTAGAAAAGCAAAACAAGATTGTAAAATTGTAAGATGTTGGTTAAAATCGTTGTAATTATATAGACTGAAAATGGAATAAATGAAAATGAGAACAAGGCCAATGTGATTCGCAGGGAATCGAACCCGAGACCCTACTTCCCTCTTTCCTTTAACCATGTTAACTTTCCTCTTTCAAGGCTGATGTGCGAGGCTGGCGACATTTCTTCTGGCTGTCCTTCGCGGTCACCATCGTCCCCTTGGCCATCTTTATGGTCCTCGGCACCTCGGAGGTTCAAGAGTGGGCCAAACACGTCGACGACGACGATGAAGACGATGATATTGCAGACTCAATGCCTGGGGTTAGCGAGAAAAAATATAAAAATGGAAAATGGCATCATGAACAGTAGTTATAGTTAGAGTTGGGGAACTGCATCTTGAGCATGTTGAATAAGTAAACATTGCGGCTTGCACAGTAATATGATATGCAGCGTATTTATCATGTACATCTTGGGTTAAGAATATAAACAATTTCTCGTAACCGACATTGGGATTCAATTGGTCAATCAATTTAAATATTACCAATTTGTTACGTTAAAACTCCTTTTGTGTATGCTTTAGATTCGTTTAACCTTTATTAAATAAACGTTTAAAATTCAGTTCGAATATGAGATAAGAACGTACATTTCTTAGCATAGAAAATTATTCTTAGATCTTCTTGTTGTAAGCCAAGAGGATGTCGCCTGAAAAAAAGTAAAGCTTCTCTGCTATAGCGAGGTGGAATTACTACGTCAACCGCTCACACATTTCAGAAACCGCCTAGCGACCATATTGCGCAATCAGGTTCAAGTTCGAGTTTATTTTTCCATGTAACATCGTATCATCGATAAAAACTTGTAGTATAATCAATGTAGCATAGTATGATCAATATAACATTGAATAATCAATGTAACATATTATAATCAAAATAACATTGTATAATCAATGTAACATAGTATAATGAATACAAACAAAATACAACAAAATGTAATTAACAAAAGATAAGTAATCATTGTGAATATTTAGGGGTCCATTAGAAGACAGAGCTTGTGAATTATGGATATTATGAAATTAGTACAAAGTACAAAATATGAATAATAATACACAAAGAACAAAAGAACAAGTTCGACATTATAAATTAGCAATAACGTTCAGGGTGTCCTGACCAATCAATTTGTGTCTTGTTTGTACATGAACGTTGCGTAGTTGAAAAGGCAAATTTGTGTTTAAGCATAAACGTAAAATGTATTGCATAAAAGTTGCGTCCAATTGCAAATTTGTGTTAAATTGGAAGTCAAAGTTGTTGTGTGCAACACACCCTGTGCCCTGTTTCATATAACTTTTCCAATTATTGTAACTTGTAAGTGTCAAATTATG
Source organism: Echinarachnius parma (assembly GCA_037951105.1). Taxonomy (NCBI): domain Eukaryota; kingdom Metazoa; phylum Echinodermata; class Echinoidea; order Clypeasteroida; family Echinarachniidae; genus Echinarachnius; species Echinarachnius parma. The sequence goes on from JBAMJV010003226.1 coordinate 70,693, forward strand.
GTAATTACCATGGCAACAACTAGAATGCTTGATGCTAATTGGCTGTTGGCATAGTAGTTACCATAATTGGACTTCCAACAATATGACAAACTTTATGAAACGGGATCCCGGTCATTATTACTTTTTTAAGGGAATTAATTTGTTATGCATCATTCATGAAGCAGTCTTTCTTCAAAATCCTTTCTTTTTTTATATAAGTGAATGATTCATAACAAAAGTAATTAAACTTGTTTGTTTCATTCTCTTCCTCCAATCGCGTCATAATGCGTTATGTCATCATGACGTCATTGCGTATAGAGACAAACTTTACATGTTTTGTGCAGTAATAAGCTGCAGTGTATTTTAACAATGTGAAATTGACTTTCAGTGCATTGCGAGCGAAGGGTTTTTACTCTGTATGTGTGCTGACTTAAATTGTATGACACTTTTATAAACTATGAAACAAGTATTTCAGAATTATGCATCAGCAGGTATAGTTTAACAGTTTGCAATTTTTAAATGTCATATATTTTGTGTGCAATAATTTAAATGATATACTATTGTTGCATTCCTTTGTATCTAGTTGTCCTATTTGAATAGCATCTTTACATGTCAGTCATTTTACTCAGATTTGTACTGTTATACACTCAGAAACGAACATTTTATCTGGTTGTTTACACGATCATTTGGCATTTTTTGGTAACAAACTTTATATTAAATTCAAACATAAAGAGAACTGACTATGAATATATTGAATAAATTAAAATGAGCAAAGAAAAAATTTGATTTGCTTGGAATCGCACCTTGACTTTGTGGTTTCGCGATCCGGAGGTCTCCGGCGAATCCTATTTGTTATAAAGTAAACTTTATATTACGTTCATTTCGATGGTTGTATTGTACGTTATGAATTGTGCCGAGGGCGAATGCTGTAATATCTGATAATTGATAATACATTATTGTTTACCGAAAATAAATTGTATTTCTAGTTTTCTTTGATTATGTATCAATATCTTGTATATTGCCTTACACCGTAAACCATGTCTGAGGCACTGTTGAGGCACTAATAATCATAATAATAATAATACAGGTTACTTTATATAGCGCCATTCACACCGTTTCAGAGCGCTTACAAAATAACAATTAATACATTTTTAAAAATGACAACAAGATTCTTACAAACTACAACAAATCAAGGAAAATAGGATTTTAGGGATTTTTTAAAGGTAAGTACATGCGAAATATACTATCGAAATGTGTTCGTCACTCATGTGTGGGTGGCATCACCTCGTGGGAGTGGGTGAGATGGGGTTACAGAACGAAGCGAATAGAATATGAAAGATGCGACTTTGATTTTCATTATGGATTTTCGTGTGTATGAGAAGTGCAACATTTGCTGTACCGATTACAATTATGGCAACGATTGTATCATTCCAAAATTTCATTCAGTAATAAATAGTTAATGAAGTAGCAAAATATAGGAGTGCGCTGAAACGGAGGGAGACAAAAATGATGTTCTTTTTTGTTTGGCCTTGTATCATTTCTATTACATACTTTCGCGATGTAACACTTCGGTTTCAAATTAAACATTGTTTATGTTTCGGGGTGGAATAAAGAAAAAACATATTAGATAGAAAAGTGGCGGATACGTTAGGCAGCGGCAGGGCTGGTTGGTGGGTTTGGAGGGGGGTACAAGATTCCCCACGAGGTTGGCATACGTAAAGACAGTGGGATAGCAGCTACGTGTTTCCTGATGAGTTTCTCCACTGGGACAGGGTTGGGCAGGGCGATAACGGGCATCACGGCATTTCACGGGGGAGCAAAGTTCCCCTTGCCTCAGACCGTTTTCCCCCTCGAATTGAAACAGACCCATTCTGGTGTTTGCCTTGCCCAGTTTACGTGAAAACAAAAGGACATTAGCGGCCTTATGACAACTGCTATATAAACATTGACAAAGTTACAATGTAGCGACTTTCTTTCCCAAAGACAAACAAACGTGATGATGAGGGTCGTCGTGTTTACTTCATGTATATTTGTTACCGAATAGCATCCCACATCCTTCTTGATAACGTCACATCGGTAGTTTTCGTAGACTAATGAATAACCAGGTAATGGGCGTTACCGAATAATTGATGGGCCACATAATTATGCAGGTTATCTCTAAATATTTGTGTCAGTCCATTTTAAGGTGTTTGTGACTAAAAACATTTCAAGGAGGTTTAGTTTTTATTTTCTCCTGTACCTGATCAGTCAACAGATTGAAGTGAAATTGTATTTTGCAAGTTTCTTTTACCATGGATTTGGATCCTTTGACCGAAAGAAATACGTTTACCATTTACCAGAGATGAGCAATTCGTTGGACGCGCTGCTTATCATTTTTGTTTTATGTCCGACGGAGTTCGTCGTGAGAGTTACTGTCACCATCCTCCGACTTGGGGGAAGCTGAGGGGACATTCATTAATTCCGACGGACGTATTTAGCCAAACACGCATAATGTAAGATGAAGTATGCTACGCATCTACATGAATCATTCGCGATTGTGTCATGTATAGCACATTTGACGGCTGGTTTATTTCGTCAACCTGCAATCAATTTGTTGGAGCGCCCTGCACAGTTCCCTGATTATTCTCAAACGTGACAAATACATTTGTGACAATTCTCTGAGACGAAACAAATCTCTAACTGCAGCTATCTCTGGGGTTGACGTCGAATCGCATTTTGTAATAGAATTAATTATTTAGGACACAGGATGTGTGACAGACGGATAACTGTATCAGAACAGCCGCTACAGCGGAGTAAAGTCCTTCATTCGTAATTTCCAGTATTAATCAAAAACCTGGCATGCATAGTAACCCGATAATGTTCTTAAACGAAACGATTGAATGTATTGTCAGGGTATACTGGTGAAGTGCGTTAAATTATATTCAATATTTGAGATTTCGTACGCTCATTGTGTCTGCAAGTCTTGTTTTTGTTATATTTTAGAACACCAAACTACCATATATATTTTGAACTCTGATTGGAAGCGAATTATATAAGTTGCTTTTTTTGTTATGGGTAGGTAAATAAAGACATTGTAAACAAAGACAAATATGAATCGAAATGGAGGTGGAGAGTGTGTTTTTCTACTGGAGCATACAGATTACTGCAAAATAATACAAACATGAATATCTGCAATGATTTCTCCGATACTCATTCCGCAAATGATCATGTCTTCCGAAGCCCTCGGTTGTCCTTATCCAGTCGACATTTCCCGAACATCAGCTTTGACGACCTCGCACTCTCTGCGAGATCCGAACTCTGCTTCTCATCGTCGACTGCCTGGAACCGGTCTAGACTAGTAAGAAATGGATCCTGGACCGGTTCTCAAAGACAGCGCACCGATGTCGCTGATCGCAACGAGAGCGACCGACCGGCAACAACGGCAGTGTCACCTAGAGGCTGGTCGAGATTAGATGGAGTTGCACTCGATGTCGGTAGTCGACGACATCGTGCGGAGGTCAATGCCCACTGCAGGTATGAACGATCGTCGTCGCCATGGTCGTTGAGACCAGTTGGAACTGAATCATGTTTTGGAAGTCGTGTGTTTGACCATGTCGATGTCAATGACCTGGGCAAAGAATTCGTTCGACCGACGACTTCGTACTTGACACGGGCGGTGAATGTAACTGGAAGTCCTCTTGCGATCACCCCACGTACCCGCCCTAGAAACACACGCAGCTCCTGTGACAGATCCACACAAGTTAAAGGCACGGTGACTTAATTGTATTACGCATTTATCATGACAACATTACATGCTAAAACATTTTCAAATTGCAAAATGATATTAATCATTAAAAATATAAAATACATATATGTAGGCCAGCTCTCGCAAAGGACCCTGGTACACGCTCATATCCACTTCTATAATATGGTAAGGAGAGCAACTCAACGTTTTCTTAGTCACTTATTATGGTTATCTGGGTAAGCATGTATTACCTATTAAAGGGGTAGTTCAGTTTTGGTATAGAGGGCACTTCAAGAATGTTTTTGTTTGTGAGGTAATGAAAAAATTTGTGTCAGATTTGAAAGAGCATACAATTTTAATGACAGAATAAACTTTATTTGATCAAAATCGGTTCAGAAACAGCTGAAATATTAATCAATATATCCGATCTGAATAAACTTGAGGCCCAAGGTTTATTCGATGAAAAATTAGAAACACAATACAATGCTTACACTTTTTCAAAAAATTTCAAAAAAGGTTTAAAATAGTTGTTGATGATTTCTCTATTTAATCATCACTTCACAAAACATCACATGCACAATTTGTTTGTATAACAAAGGGTTTAAACCAATGCCTTTTTAGAGCACGCCCTCTTGCGTTTTAACAGCTGTTTTTGAATGATAACAGGCCTTTTACTTAGTCATTTGTAATGTTGTATACCTTTAGAGCATGGTGCGGTTATGACTATTAGTTTGTAATGTTATGATGCAGGTACTAAAATTAAGTTTGACCAAAACTATATACTATCCCTTTAATTAACCCTAAATGGCAACTAAAATAATTTTGTATAACGTCTTACTTAGCACAATCATCTGAAACAAGACAAAATGAGTCAACTGATGTGTGGTTTAAATGGTTTTGTCGTGGCCATTGACCTCAGCATGATGTCGACGACTACCGATATCTTTGCCTATAGCGATTCTTGATTCCCAGCATAAATTAAGATTAGACAGGCCTGGAAATAAAAAAATCATCTCGATGACAATAGATACCCAATTTGAAATCTGTTTTTGATCACAATACAAATATTTACCTCCGAAATTTTCGGCTGTCATCTACAGCCTTCGTCAGCGATGTGACCCGACTTGACCTTTCGTGACGTAACGATTGATCATCGGGTCGTAGACATTCGGTAGCTTGTATCGCCCCCCGTCTCGGTTCAGTGAAGGTTGAAAGGCCCGGATGTAGATTGCTTCCTTCACCCCTCTCTCGAAGTATCGAGCCTCCCTGTCCAAGATGCGAACCTCTTTCAAGTCGGGTCACATCGCTGACGAAGGCTGTAGATGACAGCCGAAAATTTCGGAGGTAAATATTTGTATTGTGATCAAAAGTTTAAAACAGATTTCATATTAACTACCAATACAGATGAACTTTCATAGTAGATACCCAATTTGATTATGCAATATTCCATCTTCTTTTGTTTCCCAGAATACAGAACTCGTAGTCACATGACAAAGGACGGCCGACGCAGAAGAAAGACAGCGCCAGCTGCTGCAAACGCGCCAGAACTAATATCAACACGCGTGTTCTCACCCAGTAAGCATGTCTCTTGTGTCTTTTAGAGAAAGAAGTAGTTATTGTGTGTCGTATGTGATAGTGGTTTCTTAAATATTCCATAGCATAATTTATGAATCATCATATTATTCATTATTATTCCATTATTAATGGTTGTACTTTCATGTATTAATGTGAATCAATTGAGAGATATTCTGTTATATAACAATTTTCCAAGGAATTTTTTTCAGTTTAATTTTTCAAATAATTACATACATTGAATGTGGTGTGGCAAGATTGGTAGTGCGCGCGCTTTCTGATCATGAGATCCCGAGTTCGAACCCTGCCCACTGCCTTTGTCTTTCAGCAAGACAATTTATCCACAAATGCTGCTCTCTACCCAGGTGTATAAATGGGGACCCGGTAGGAGGTGAAAGCCTATGTGAAGGATCTTCTCAATGCCCATGAGCCGCTTGGAAGGAATGCTCCCCAGGGAGTGGAGATGGTGCACAAATGTGTGCTGGTTTGCATTGTATCATATGACCGGGGGTAATATTATAATTGTAAAGCGCTTAGAGATGATTATCAATCATATTAGGCGCTATATAAATCGAGTATATTATTATTATTATTATTACGTACTATGTGAAAAATACAAACGAATTGGCTCCAACAGGACAACAGTCCGGCAGCAGTTAGCCCATAAAAACACAATCAGTAAATGCCAAAGTAAGTTCACAAAGAGATCGTTGTATTACCATAATTATATTCCTTTTAGTATTCATATTTCAATCATAATTATCCAATTATTCATTGATCCATTCAGAACAACACGGACAGGACAGGAGAAGAAAACTGACTATTCGAGTCAACCTCGATCACCTCATGACCTCGCAAGATAACGTCATCGACCATTCACCGGAAGCGGCTGGTCATTCCTTGGGTCAAACTATCAACATGGCCGATCGAACCGGAAATGATGACGATACACAACAACACGATGAAACAACCGTATTTGATAATGTACAGCAAACCTACTAAATATATTATATATATACACTAATGACTTATAATTAAGTAATATTAGATTATAATATATGACTTAATAAAATACGAGTCATTGATTGGCTCAACACAGTCACGTGATTGTCATAATATTTATCTATATTACACGGCAGGTAGTATATTACATGGCGCGCGCTGCAAGAGAGTTTGTATTATGACATCACAATGAGATAGATAGAGATTCTCTTATGGCGTCACAATGACTTGTCAACATCACCTCCAAAAGCCACATTTTCTAATCGATTTTAAGTCGATTATGAGTCGATTATAAGTCGATTATAAGTTCCATTGACTACGTCTCTGGACTTCCCTCAATAGCATTTCAAATCCCTCGGAGAGAAACATTCTGTGATATTCTCTCCACCATCAGTTAATATCTAATGCTGATTAAAGCGTACAAAATTCAATAAAGAATATGTATTATGATACAAATTAAAAGGGCCATTCCCAAGAAGCATAATTAGTTTGCTACATAATTATTGATTCTTTTCATTTGGATATCCTGCCAACAGGACCACTTGTAAGATGAGTGGTTTACTGGAAGCACTGTACAGTTGTGACTGCAATAAATTAACATATTCCTACATAAATTAACGTAAATGAACATGCATTCATCATTTTCATGAATTACTCGATTAATTAATTAATAAATACAATTTTATATATTTACAAATCTGGTAAATATATATAATTTGATTCCATCGTATTTCATTTGTTCTTCCTTTCAGACAAACCCGTCCCTCGAGACACAATCTGCTGTCCAATCAACCAATGCGTCTACCGAAAAACGACCGCCTAGTGAAACGACGTTCACAGAGACTCAAGAGTCTGCTGTAGCAAGGAAGACAATATTCGAAAAGAGCGCCACGGGACTCCAAGGGGTACTTTCAGCCAATCAGAATGTCGAATCACAATCTCGCTCGCGGCGGGAATCCCGAAGAAAACCGGACGGCAGTTCCCGTCGTAGTGAAGCTGCAGCCGCGGGAACGTTAAAAGACCCCTTCGGGAATCTCCTGTCCGAACTGCGAAAGCCTCACTTCCAGCGAACCATATTACAGCACAATCACGACCACCATCATCACCATCACCATGAAACGAAAGACGCCGATGATGATGACAGCGATGATCTTGACGCTGCCATCAACCAGTTAGAGCGCATGAGGCTGGTATTCGCACGAGATGCGGGCATGGGTGACACGTAGTCTAAACTCTTCATATAATTATTTCTGGTGAATATTTAACATCAGTATTCTTCAGCCACTTGGTCACCAAGTATATAATACACAAATTGTCCTTCAAGTTATCCCAACCTACCGCGCACCATCAGATTCGGAATGACGAACAGTAAAGGATCTGAACTATACACCGGTATGCTCTAACACGTTTAGATATTCACGTCTTCCTTTAGTTCAGATACGCAGTCGTTCGCCAGTGTGGTCGCGGATTTGATCCGGCCGCGGCATCTATCCGGGCAGTGCAATGTAGGGCTATTGCTGCTAACTTCAATATTCATAGTTTTAGTAACCAAATGTAATCAAAGCCACTAAATTTAACTTAAAGGGACTTAGTAACATTGTCCAAATCCTCAAAATAAAATTTTCGTTCTAGCGGTTCCCTCATAATTTGTTGTATTCGTGTTAACAATAAAATCATGGGACAGGTTTCGGTTTTTCAAATTTCCCTTTCGTTACAAAGATATGTACGATTGAAGTATTCAGATAAGAAAAACTCCGGGCGAGTTTTTCATCCCTGTACAAAGTGAATGCAGTGAGTGAGTGAATATCACCCAATATCACTTTGCATTTTCGCTCATTTCTTGGCCATGCAATGTCCATTTGACTTGAAATTTTCACACAATACCCTGTGGACATATGAGATAACAACACTATACATTGCATCAACCCTTCATCACTTTTTGCACATGTGAACAAAGTTACTAGATCCCTTTAAAGTGATCCAAGTATTACTTAAAAGTGTCTAACTCCACGAAAATTACTTGGAGCTTCCTCGTTTCTCTTCTGCCGTGTTGTTTAGCTTATGCTAAGAGAAGAATAAAATAGGGTTAGATTTTTCAAATGTCCCTTTAGTATGAAGATAATTATCATTGAAAATCATCATCTCAAAACCGTTGCCCAACGGTTTTGGTAAAAAGTACAATTGCCGTAGCTGAACACGCCCGGCCGGCGCACCACGCGATCACGGACCCGGGCCGGCGGAGTGGCCGAAACCTTCTCGATACAAAATCTAACAGCAGTCACCAAATATAACATAGCCATCATATTTAGGGTTAGGGTGGGGTTTAGTTTTGTTCTCAGCCATATTTTTGAAAATTGAAGTTAGCAACCAAAAATAATCTGCGCGCGGATCTTGTCCTTCCGGACCTTTTCCGCGGCCGGACCTTTTTCGCTCCCACACCGGATCGGATGTGGATAGTGCAGTAGGCATCGTGTCATGAAGTAGCGGTTATACAGTGCAGTGCCGCTCACTGACTCAACGATTCCGCCTGATAACAAGTATTGCTGTCTATACTCCGATGCTACTCTTAAATTTGTGTTATGTAGACTTCAATCATAATAACAATTTTAGTTGTAAGATTATTCTATATGGTGGATGATAGTCTCATACAAACAAAACACAATGATTACCTAGGAAAATGAGATTGCAACATTATTTCATATTAAAGTTTCTATGGTCCATTGATTGTTTACTACAAACGAAAAGCGTTGTTAAAACGAGTTTGTATTCACTCATTCATTTATTTCCATAATAAGGGAGGCATTGAAAAAATAAAAACCCATCTCATTCTTCTGTTACAATGTGTCAAACAACAAGATACTGTACATGTACAAGATAGTTTGGTTGAAATTGACAAAGTTAATGCGGATATGTTTGAAGGCGCCCTCTATAGTCGACGGTCATTGCACGCTTGGTTTACACCCATGTTGGTATACGTCTCGTTCGGTGAATTACATGATGCCTGAAAGTCTGAACTTTCCATTTTCCCAGCCTCAAGACTTGACCTTCAGTCCCGAACCGTATTCCTTAGCACAAATCTCAGCAACCAATCCTAATCTCAACTCTTAATCCTAATCATAAGCCTCTGACTGTATTATTATTTTACTAGACCTAGAGGGTGAAATAGAAGTAGACCGATTTGGTGAAGACCAAACGGCAAGCTACCAAAGTTATTCCGCAGGAAAACCTCCTTGAATAGACAGGGCCCATATTCATAAAAAAAAAACAAGCTAGCTTAATTTCATGCAAAATCTATTTCAGATCATAATATAATCAGTTTAGTAAGCAACAAACTATATCTCCTAGTCCCCAACTAGGGTTAGCTGGTTAAGCCTTAATAGATACCCACTTTTTAAAGCAAACCATTATAGTTAATGTGTTAAATACTTAGCCACGTCATCCTAAATAGACTTAGCATTAAACTAAGCTAGCAGGTCTTTATGAAACATGCGATATAATAAATACAGCCAGAAAAATATGAATTATGTGTGCATGATGTGTAAAATGTAAGTTCAGTGATGTTATTTTCGAACTAGGTGGGGGTGATCCAAATGCAGAGGCTTTGAAGAGAGTGTGTGAGTCATCCGTAATAATGTAATATACATCTGGAAATGAATGCGAGTATATAATAGATGTTGATTAAAATCGATCACACATGTTTTAGAAACAACCGTAATTAATGTTGTAATCTAATGTTGACGTGTATCTATTTATCACGTTAAATAACATTGTTCTTTTTAGTTTGTCCTGTTTTAAAGTGACAGATAAGGAGTGGGATAGAATGAACAGTCATTATCTTTTTGAAACATCACCATATCACGAACAAAAATATTCATAACATTTATCAAGTTATGCATCTTCCAATCGACTTTTCTTTCTTTGTATTTTTTTTCTACCAAAATTCTACCAACCAAATGAACGCCATGATATCTAACTGTCGTATAACCCGCATGATTCAATATTTCGTTATAATTTTGAACTATTTTACTGACCAGAAATATATGCTATAAATGAAAAAGAGCAAGGAAATGTTTACCAACATTTTGCCAAAATTAATGTTGGCTAAATTCGCATACATTGACAAAATTTTGACCATAATTACGTCAAATTTTGGCAAAAACATACCTATAATGCTACCATAAGAATGTATCATTAAGACAAAATATTTTGTTGGGGTGTTTCCCCCCGGAATCCGAGACCTCCGGATGGTCAGGCCATGTAGACCGATGCTCTACCAACTGAGCTAGAGAGCTCGTGTGACGGTTGCCTGTACCTAAAACACCAAATCCTTGCTCATGTTTATTGTTGCTATTTTCGTCATTTGAAAACGCTTCCTAATCAAAAAGAAAAACACTGACAAACTAAAAAAGAATATAGCAAGCCTCTTTTTCAGAACTTATTTGCATAGTGTTGAACTTCAAAATGTCTTTTAAAACGTTGATCGTGAACATAATTCCTAATTACTGTATTGAGTTTGGCTCAATGATATTCTCATGAATAAACGTAGGCCAAATGTAATATTAACCAACTATATTCAAACTCAAACGTCAGACGTAATTTCAAGGCAGCATAAGGCTGACAATTATATTTTTGATCAATATGCATTATATGATAATGATAATAGTCTTTATACACAATTGTATGAAATAAGTATGGACATCATAATTATCATGGATACGAAAATACATGTACTTACAAACACAAACACACGACTGTCATAAAGACACAGATATGTCAATTTGAAACTAAACTTCCATTATCCAATGGAAAATCAATAATGTGCCCTTGAACACCTTTTGAATTACATATAAAGTAAAATATAATTATAACTGAATATACACCTAGGGGGCAATTTCAATAAATTCTATTGTAAATGCTAATCAGACCGCGAAGCAATATAATTAATAAATATTATTAGTATTGTTCTCAGTGCACCCCGGGGAAGACAATACCCTATTACCCTATAGTCAAACAGGTTGCCTGCGCCCAATATTTCATACCTCGATCCCAACTGGTGGTGGCGTTGTCAATGGTGCAAGGGAGCATACCCCGTCTCCCCCTCCAGTGGGAATCACACGTCCTCACTACAACCCCCTTTGACGGTAATGAAAATAATATAGACATACACATCGTCGCAATTCCAAACCGCTGACTTATTTAACCTTTTCGAGATGCAAAATATAGTTGAATAACATTTTCAAAATAATGTATACAATAATACTATTGATAACAAATATATAAACACACGAAATCGAGTGAAAACTACGAAATTTAGATTTTAAAAAAAGATCTGTCATGATTTACAGCGAGTATGAGATCAAAACAATTAGCGGGGTAAAGAAAAGGGAGGGTAGTTATTCGGTGGTATTGTCTGAAACCAACCAAAATGTCACGAAATATGTGAAAAGTTTCATACGCACTGGTGTGTGTTTTTATTTTTTCAGTGAGGACCACATAATAATTATGTCCTATTTGTGGTGGCCTGCGAAAATTCATTGTTTGACGCGAAGGATTATAATTTATACAAAAAGAAAGGATAAGGGTTCCTAGCGTTAGATGGATGGGGTAATGGGGTAATGCTCAGCACGAAAATGGAGGATTTTCACAGAATCGAAACGGCAACCTATATAGCTTGCAACTGCTACGACCAACATGTAAACGTTAAAACCTTTTATTTTATTTTCATGTGGCAGTCCACCATCCACATGCGCAGATTCCGCGCATGAGTGAATTATTAAGGTGAGTAGGGCTCCTAGCCTCCTACATATGGGGGTAATAAATGCAGCGCCGCGTGAAGAGGGAACAGAATAGGGGGTATACGGGCAGACCCATTCTGCTCTTATTGACTCAGGGATGCGTTGCTAATGACTCTTCAGATCAAAGACACCACCACCACCAGCTTCTCTGATTCTATTCCACCAAACTTTTTTGTTTCTCTGTTGTTGTATATTCTATACAAATACGGTGTTTTTTTTTGTCAGGATTGTTGTCTCCTACTAATGAAGTGTACACTACTCAAATACTCGAGCATTTTCTTCGGGGGAATATAGCGTACGTATATACCCGTGTCACTTTGTTTACCGTGCTAACACCACCAGTTACTAGATAACATTGCTAATGCACTCGCATCGGGGATCGCGGTTGCGTTTTTTTGGTTTGTTTTGAAGAGCCTTCGAAAGAAAAAAAACACGAGGAGAACCAGCATTTAATCCGCAGAGCGCCGCGCTGGTACGATCGTGCAAAGTCGCACCATGCAATACATTATACAAAATACAGGACACATACATGTACCTCTCCGGTTTGTTAAGGGTTAACTATTCAAACTGGAATCGCGTCAGTGTATCGCTAATTGAATTATGTCAATCAGGATCCATCCACCACTTGGAAACTCGTCGACAATATGCCGGTGCGATGCGTAATAATTTGTGACACCAACTGACCAAGAACAATCTGGTTTTAAAGAAACAACGTAATTTTGTTTTTTTGTTTTCGTTTTTTAACGTCGGTGGTGTCATAAATATTTCGCTGGAGTCCCTTTACCATCTGAAGACGTACGGTTCAAGAGCAAGGAACACTCATTCATGATTATTTCCATCTTGGATACGATGCGGGCATTCGGTTATGCTGTTTAGAGCCCGTTTAGAGTCTGTGAATATGACGGATTTTCGTGTGTTTTTATTTCAATCAACGGTTTAAATTTGTTAAAACCATCATGACCGCCAACGGATGATACGGATTCTTGAAGATTTCTGCAAAGTTTTGTTTTTCTCAAAAAGGTAAGTTTAAGTATGTATACTATAGGCTTTCTAGTTGTATTGGTTAGAATCAAACACATTCCTCTAAGAGCTTTTAAATCATACTTGCTAAATTCGAACGGAACTCTATAAAAGTAAGAACAATATGTTCATAAGATCGAAGAAAATATTTATGACAAGAAAATATATCGAAATCAAATAAACTAAACATAAGCTTAGATGCTCTTTAATATTTCATTGACAATATTTATAAATGCATCATGCGAAAATGGTAATAATATACTATACTGTTATGGCAAATTAATTGGTTCCTTTTGGGGGATTACTTTATATGTACTATTTGTTTGTCGCGAACTTTGGTTACCATTTACAATAAAAACGTGATAAGTAGATGCAATATAAACATTATTTCGTAGCCGACAGTACATACATGTATAATGTAATCAACATGCAGTAAAAACCATTTTATTAGTCATGAAAACGATCTAACATTGTCCTGATAATTATGCATAAAATTAGCCAATTTGTTTGTATTTAGTTCATATACACACAGAAAGCATGAACACATGACCTTCGTTGCTAGAAACGACATTATATACCATCTATCATCTATATAAACCTATGTCAAAACGCACCTTTTCAACATCATGTTAAAATGGCAATGCTGAATATAGGTACAGTCAAACCTGTATTAGTGGCCACCTGTGTATAGCAGCCAACCTGCCTATAGTGGCCATCGAAAATGAACCCCTGCTAAGAAAAACAATGTTATGGAACCTATCTATAGAGGCCACCTGCCTACAGTGGCTACTAGTTTTGTTTCCCTCGGGCGGTCACTATACACAGGTTTGATTGTACATATCAAAACAAATTGCGTTTATCGACAATAATTATAGTTGCCATGTTAGCCTTCATAATGATTGAACACGCTTCATATATGGGCTTTAAACAATTGATAAACACACCTGATAATTGGCAAAATGATAATTGATGATAGAGAAACGGTATTTGCATTAGAAGTGTGTCTTAAAACGTTTTAGAGGACAGAATGGTATTGATGAAATGTGACTGTCTAACAAAATGTGATTTCAGTTTGTGCTCTGGAGGTTTAGATTATGGATTATTTAAATATCCACCTCGATTTATAAAACCTAATTAACAAGAAGCTCGTTCTTTTCTTTTCTGTCGAAGCATTTAAAAGAGTAGAGGAGAGGAAAGTTGCAGAGTAAACATCGCAGAGAGATGCTCACGGCGAGGATTGTAGTAATGCTTCTTCCGAGAATATTGTCATTGAGAAACGCGTTGCTGTCTTGGTAGGCTTCATAGGCATAATATGCTTACTTGAGATGTGTTTCCCTCTTCTCGTTAAGCGCTTGATAATAGTTTTGAAACATATTCCAGGCTTCACCTTTCACTTGATTCGCCTGAACCGCATTTTAACGTTGGTTGTATGGGATGAAGAAGATTAGATAAACACACCCCTGTTAATAACGCAATATGTCTTGTTAGACTTCCTCTAGATACATGGTTGTGTTTATCTTCGTCCGACAAACTCATAATAACCGTTTCGAAACATGTTTCAGAAAACCTCCTCATTTGATAAAGATAAGCATAAATCACATAGCCCGTGGGTTAAACTAGTGAAGATAAACACACCCCTGTGAATAATATATAACATTACACCTCTGTCTGTTGGGGCGTTCAGTTTAATAGTAACCACCAGCCCGTTATACTGTTTCCTTTTATAATGGTGTTGTTAAAATCCTTTATTTACTAGACAGCATACGCCTCCAGACTTACATGTGTATCAGCCTCAATTAGTTGTAATCTCTTTGACTAGAGCATTATATCACCAAGGATTATATTAGAGGTATACGTATTTGGCAACCTCAGGAAAACATGATATAACAGCCTGACTTGGATGACTTTTCTATACAAATATAATAGGTGTTGTTGTATTTTTCTTTCCTTTTGGGGGGCAAATAGGGTACGATTTTGAATCCTTCATACCGACGTAAGAAAAGGTTTAAAGCTCCATAATCTGAAAGCATGAATTATAATACGTAGAATAATGTGATTATAATGTAAAAGAATATAAACTTGTTTTTTATTCTGCGGCAGTGTGCCGACGAAACATAGAGGTTTGTTATAATCGCTAATACATGTATACATTATGTAGATTAAGGCATCTATTTTACTTTGCGTAAGATCCTCTATACGTGTCACATTGCGTTTTACTCACAGAAACATACTATAAGAATGTTCCCTTCCTTTTTAAATTCGTGTTAACCCATCGAGGACGAGTTATTTTGGTATAACGCACATTCTCCGCAGACCCTATAGCAGTTTGGCATCAGCGGGTTAATAGACCAATCGGGTTAAACAAATGTTAAAGGACCTAACGTACTTTGGCACTTATTCCATAGTTGATGACTTGTAAAATAGGTCTGCCGAAAAAAAAACATGAAAATAAACACAGTAGTGATTTAAGACTAATTTTCTGATGCCAAATCTCATTTAGCAGCCAGTTTACGCCCCACCCATATTTAGGCTCCAGAATCGGCAGCGTGATTGACATGTGATTGACAATTCATTGGCTTACGTCATTACGCGTCATCTACAGAATTTAGTTCATTAGTCCGTACTTTAGATGACGTCACATTTTGGCGATTTAAAAGGGGCGTTCCCAGGACAATTAGATATTTACTAATTACCCCAAAATTGATTGATTTCATGAGAAATGACTGCCAAATTCTTTTTCTTCAGGAAAAATTACATATAGAGAGCTGAATTGTGAAAATTAGGCCATCTAGACGCTATAGGTCCTTTAAGGGATCTAGTAACGTTGTTGACATGTGATGAATGTTTGATAAAATGTAGGTGTTTGTGATCTGATATGTCCACTAAGTAATGTGTGAAAATATCACGTTAAATTGATGTTATGGCTGAGTAATGAGCATAGATGCAAAGTGATATTCCATATTAAAGCCATTGCACTGACTTTCTACACGGCTATTATATCCAGTGGATAGTTAAACATTCAAACACTTATCGTAAATACATAGCAAAAGGGAAATTTGAAACACAAAAACCTGTACCATGCTTCTATTGGTAATACGGATACAACTCGGTATGAGAGAACCCCTAGATTTCTAATTAAGTTTTGTGGATTTGGACAAAGTTACTAGATCCATTTAACGGTCCAGACAGAATCGTAGTGTTTTAGGTTATTTCGTTGCCATAGGAACACGGCATGATAAACAGCAGTATGATTACTGCAATTGGTCAAAGGTGAGGTCGTTAACTGGGTCCCGTTCCTCATAATCCTGTCAAAATTGCATCGATCGTAACAATAAATATTATAGATTGAGTCCATATCGTGAGCATATATCATTTTGATTGCCTAGGTGCCAAATTAAATTGAAGTATTCCCTCTTGGCAATGCTTAGCCCAAGTAATTTTGGCAAGATTATAGTATAATATTACATGAAGAGATTAAATCCACACAAATCTGCAACGAATATTAAACTCATATTACTGTATTATAAGTTTGAGAAGAAGGCAAGTACACACTAAAATCATGATATTCATGCAACACTCGTCTAAAGAGATATAATTTAGTAACATCGTCCGAATTATCGTACTTTGAAATTCTATTTTCACAAAACGTGTTGTATTCGTATCACCAATAGAAGCATGGAACAGGTTTCGAGTTTTCGAATTTCCACTTCGTTAAAAAGATAGTTATGATTGAAGTGTTCGGATTTTTAATTATCCACTGGAAAATTATAACGGTGTACAGACTGAGGCAGTGCAATGAGTTATCGAATGTCATTTTGCATTTTCGCTCATAACGTGGTCATGTAATATCCATTTAACGTAAAATTGTCACACAGGATTATATCAGAGCACAACAATACACATTTTATAAACCATTCATCGCTTTTTGCACATGTCAACAAACTTATAACATCCCCTTAATTCAAGGGATCTAATAACTTTGGCGACATGTGCAAAATTGTAAATGTGTACAAAACCAACAAAACAATTTAGTCACTCAAATGAAATATAATTACGTCTAGCCTATATAATATGCCAAATGAGGTATAGGCGTGACTAGATTTCAACAATCGCCTTAATATGCTTATTTATAAACCCTTCTTTTACATGTGTATAAGTGTTGGGTACATTTTAACGCTTTAAACACATTTAACACACCTAGGTATCATTTTGTAATGAAAAGAGTGATCAAACAAATGAATATAGATTTAATCTGATAATATAAGTAGATGGGTATTAGTCATGAGTAAATAATTCTCACTTTTAAAGGATCTATATGTAGTAACTTTGTTGACAAGTGCAAAAAGTGATGCGTGGTTAATAAAATGTGTATTTGTGTGATCTGATATGTCCAGAAAGTAATGTTTGAAAATTTCAAGTTATAATTGGATGTTATTTGGCCGAGAAATGAGCGAAAATCCAAAGTGATAATTCACTCACTCATTGCACTTACTTTGTACATGGATGAAAAGGTCCCGTAGATAATTTCATATCCGAACACTTCAATCGTAAATATTTTTTGAACGAAATGGAAATTTGAAAAACCGAAACCTGACCCATGCTTTTATTGTTAATACGAATAAAACAAGGTATGAGGGAACCGCTAGAATTCCATTTGGATTTTGAGGATTTGTACAATGTTACTGAGTCCCTTTAAAGGCATATTACTGCTTTACACAAACATGTTACAAACCATTACATACCAGACCCTACTAGGCTATGTTTTAACTCTATGGAGATTGCAAACTCTAGCAGTGAACAGCTTAACCTTTGTTTCTCAGGTTATCGTGACGTTGGGATCAGTAATGTGAATATTTACTCGCTGATTTATAGTACGAAGTACTTGCGTCTTAACGGGATCTAGTAACTTTGTTGACATGTGCACAAAAGTGACGAATGGTTGATGAAATGTGTATTATTGTGATCTGATATGTACAATGGGTGTGAAAATGTCACGTTTATAATGGGAATTATTTGGCCAAGTAAATTACTTACACATTGCACTGACTTTGTGCACAGTCATAATTCTTTCCAGTGGAGGATTAAAAAACACATTTGTAAATACATTTTTAACGATATGAAAATTCGAAAAAAGCGATACCTGTTCCATGCTTCTATTGGGAGTACGAGTATTTACAAGGTATGACTAAACCAGTAGAGTTCTGCTGGGAAATATTTGTGGATGTTACTAAGCCGACCACAACAAATAAGTCCCCCCTTAACATTTCATAACCAATGCTTTTTCAAAGATTTCGTCTTGCCAACATATAGTTATACGGTATTCAAAAATAGAGGAAACTGACTAGAAATATTTTAAATGATTGGAAATGAGCAAACAAAAATAGACTTCGCCGGGAATCGAACCCGAGACCTCCGGATTGCTAGACCGGTGCTCAACCGACCATTGAGCACCGGTCTAGGAAATGCGGAGGTCTAGGGTTCGATTCCCGGGAAGCCTATTTTCTTTGCTCACTTTCAATCATATAGTTATATGGTAGTTAGGATGACCATTACTGCCGACATGACAGAACCAGTAAACACGGTAAACGTGTTGCAACGATTTGATTCCGTTTTTGCTGTTCACAATAATATAGATATTACAGCCAGTGGTATATTATTTTGCGAATTGCAATAACAAGTTTCTACAATACAAACATGTATAACATTACAATATGTCTATTCTTGTGGAGCAATGGTCAATGAAACGAGTTTCACGAACATACGAGTACTGGCAACGCTGTATTACCGTATACTACACTTTACTTTGTTTACTCAACTCAACTCTTTGGTTTACTGTTTTTGATTTTCACTTGTAAAGGCACCAGTGCTACTCAAATATAAATCGACGTTATGGAGTCATATATTGGGACATAAACGCTTAGATAGTTTAGGTCCATATAACGACCTATTTCGATTTAATACGACCCATTAAACCGTAAAGTGGCGCGTTTTGGAACCTCCTTAAATAATAGTCGGCAATTAGCGTTGCTTAGCAACTCACGCTAAACACGGTAGGTCAACCATGCCTGGGTGGACCACGATGACTTTTTGTTTGTTAGTTGTTTGCCATTTGTATCTCTTTCACGGCCGATACATATATATATATTTAGAAATGTGCTTGCAATCTAAATTCGACGGCATTTAGCAAACGTAGACATTCGAGTGATATATAGAACTTTAGAATTAATGAATAATATTTTGTTTAAGTCCAAGGCTAAAACCATAATATGTCGCACATATGGTATTGAAAGAATAATGTGAAAACAAACATTGCTTGTTGAGAACAGTCATCTATTCCGGAGTGGAGAATGAATACGAACATAAATATATTTAAAAAATCAATATAAAGACATAGTAATAAACTTAGTATACATGAAATGATCAGTAATATTTATAAGTGAATAAATAAATAAACGAATTAATATATAATAAAGAAATATATATACTAGTATGAATTCAACAGAATAATGTTGGTTGTTTTAATAATCGCACGGCGAATCATGTCTGAGCAGCCAAAGACCATATGCATTCCACAGATGTCATCAATATTGTCTGATTTATTACCAATCTAGATAGATGGAAATGTATACACCTGTGTCATTGTTTATGTCACTTTGTATCCATGGATACCTGACGCTTTGCTAGTTCTATTCATGACATCACGGTCAACACCAATTCCCCAACCTTGCCGTATCGCTTGATGCTTATTGACTAAAATATGAATACAATTATTTATATACAGTTATTAGCGGCTGTGAGCATGAAGAGTAGCATACGGAAATTATAGACCAAGGGGATCTCAAAACAATGATATGACCCGAAGCGCTTTTTGAGGATCACCGCGGGCCTGTAAAATAATTCACTATGCACTTAAAGGGATAGTTGAGTTTTGGTAGAGAGGGCGCTAGACTACATTTTTTTGTGAGGTAATGAAAAACTGAGTGTAAAATTTGAAAGAGCATAATATTTAAAATAATAATAAAATCATCTTTGTTTGATCAAAATCGGTTCAGAGACGGCTGAAATATCCATAAATATAAAAATTTGTAATAAACCTGGGGCCCCAGGTTTATTAGAGAATTTTGAACCAGCCGTTAAAAATTCAAAAAAAATGCTTCCTCTTTTCAAAAAGTGACAAAATAGGTATTTAAATAGTTGTTGGTTATTTCTCTATCTAATCACTATTTCAACAAAGCATCACATGCACAATATTTTATTAAAAATGGTTGAAACCGATGAGTGTTTAGAGAGCGCCCTCTTACGTTTTAACGGCTCTTTTTGAATGATAACATGATCTTTACTACGTCATTTGTAATTTTGTGTTCCTTTCTAGTTATAAATATTAGTTTGTAATGTAATGATGCAGGTTTTGGTTACTAAAATTCAGTTTCACCAAAACTGTACTCTCCTTACCAGAACTGAACTATCCCTTTAATATCAAAGCAGTCAATAGAACACAAACCACCTATAGTAAAATATGATAAGGACGCGTTATTATTTATCACGAGTTTCTGTTTGAAAAGTAGAATACATTGGCATTATCCACAAGAACATTAACGTTTGGCCGGGGTCTGGGGGGGGGGGGGGGGGGCAGCAAAGAAATTGAAGATTTAAGGTTAGCCATATGTGGAGTATATAAAGGGGTTGGGGTAATCTGATTAAAAACTAAAATGAATATAATATAATTATATACTTTTTTCTAAATTTCCCCGGTATGTTGGCATTGGGGCACTGTTTACATCGGGGGGAAGGGGGATAACGTTGCCCCTTGTACCCAATCTGCGCCACTGATTCAATTACTGTTGCGCTTTTAATCATTATGTATATTTTATTTTGGCATTCATTAATTTGCAACTTGACCTTCCGTCGCAGCGACACGTTTTCAATTGAAATTCCAATTCGCCATCGATCTATTTTGTCGGTTCAGTTCGATGCGCGCGGCAGGTGTTGTATTGTGCCAGCATCCATTGACTTATGGATTTCGATATAACTTATGAATAAATTGTTTAACAGTACGAATCTTTTGAAATGTCAAAATTCAATTGAGTTAGTACGTTATAACGATTATATCACGTAATATTGATAAATTGTTTAACGCTTCGAATCTTTTGAAATTTCAAAATTCAATTGAGTTAGTACGTTATAACGGTTATATCAAGTAATGATCTTCATTAGTTAGGTTAGCTGTTGCTATTCTAAATAGTTTTTTTACTCAAAGTACAACATCCTGAAAAACTCAATGTCATTCAATCTGTTTACGAAGGATGAATTATACAATATTATCTAAAATACTAAAAACATGCATTGTTACATAAGCGATTTGCATCAGTGCAGCTCCATGTTCTATTTGTATTATTTCATGTATTATTTTACCAGGGAATAGTATGCCAGCCAGCAGTATAGCCCACTATTATGATGAAAACATTATTTAGCTTCTCTACTGGTCTCACTTATATATGGGTTATTGAACTCCCATGGCCATGAGAAGTCGGTAATTAAATTAGATTAATTTGATAAATCAAATCATACATGTTATTAATTAGAATAACGAGACGTGGGGCATTTTTTAAACACACAAAGCACATATGTTTTTACAATTAATAGTGGGGAGGGAGTGGTATAAGATGGGTTGGTAGTGGACAAGTTCCATTCCATAATCCAAATTGTATCCATTAACAAATATGTTTGGGGTATACAGTCATAAAAGCCCAGTTGTAACCTAATCATTTGTATTGTAGTTGATGTTATAGGGCTAAGTATTTGTATTGGATTTTGGCAAAACAAATCAATGCCCCCTCCCCCCCCCCCCCCCCCTTCCCCCATCCGATATCATTGTAATAGAGTACAGAACCCATGACGTCATACAACACTTTTTTAGAATTTTCAAATTAGGACTTCATTTTCAGAAAGAGCATAACAAATAATGTCCAAATACCAAAAATCAAAGAAATAGGTTACGTATTGGCTGAGATATGCCCATCCGAATTAATTTTACTTCAATAGGCAATCAGTGTTATAGTGCACTGGTTCCTAAATTTAGGAACCAGTGCACAGTATAACACTGATTGCCCATTGACAAACAAATCATTTGGATGGGCATATCTCAGCCAATACGTAACCTATTCCTTTGATTTTCGGTATTTAGACATTATTTGTTATGCTCTTTCTGAAAATGAAGTCCAAATTTAAAAATTCTAAAAAAAAATTGTATGACATCATTTATGATATCACACTTCACCACTCTATACAATATAAATAAAAGAGTAAGGTGTTTAAATAATAAAATAAATACTATGAGTGAGCCTATAATAATCCACATGTCCCGGCCCCATTTCAGTCGATCCACACTTTAACCACTGTTAAGTACTGTATATAACTTCGTGGCTATATAATTATTTATCTATAATAATTCATCGTATTTGAACCCATCCATTGTCAAACCGTACTCGAGGTAAATGGTCCATGATTATAATTATTTCGAAGGGAGAAAAAAGTTCGTTACGATGATGTCAATTTAGTTATTCAATATTGTATACTTATTATGCGCATCAATAATTCATATAGACCATTGCCGGCAGAATATGACAAAGGGATATTCTATATAGTAGTCATGGTAGCAACCATTCACCATTGTCAAACCGTAATCAAGTTTATGCTGGGTTTATTATTTATTTATTTTTCGGATATTCATTTTTGTTGTTGATAATATTCTACCAAAAGCCTGCCCATTGAGGTCTTCATATTATGTATTATTATTAATCTATCTCTGCGATAGGTTCATCAAATACTACACGTTGAATGTTTATATTGATTATCATGATTTTTGAGCGTATCAATATTGTAGTATGACTTTATCAACCCATGCCTGTAAAATGAAAGAGAAAACAGTGTTCCGTATTAAAGGCCTGGTCACACAGGACATAGCCTATCCGATAGGCGTCGGCTTCTAGCAAGTACTAATCGCGTTATGGAGACGGAACAACCGGCGAGCCAACCCTATCCCGAACTCGCGCTCGGGTTCGAGCTCGCCGGTTGTTCGGGCTCGCCGGTTGTCTGTCTCCATAACGCGATTCGTACTTGCCAAAAAAAGCCCGACGCCTATCGGATAGGCTACACAGGACACGACACGACTAGGCGAAAATATTCAAATTGAATGAACCGCGAATAAAATCTAAACAACAACAACAAAAAGACCAACGAATGCAGTACGCATTGGTACGAATCCATGGCAAGCCGTTTTAACATTTATTCATATTTCTTGATATCAAGAATTGAATTATTGATATCGAGGATGCTTTTCTTGATATCAAGACTTACCAATGCTTAACAACAGAAAAGTATTTCTTGATATCAATAATTCAATTCTTGATATCAATGAATCGAATTCTCGATATCAAGAATTGGATTCTTGATATAAAGAAATAGGAATAAATGTTAAAAACAGCTTGCCATAGATTCGTACCAATGCGTACTGCATTCGTGGGTCTAGTCGTGTCCTGTGTGACCAGGCTTTAAAAACAAATATTTTCTTATATATAATCCCATCAAATGCCACTAATTTACGTGTTAATTGCATGTTCTTGTGCGGATTAAGTTCCAACAAAATCCACCAGTGCTCGTCGAATGCAAACAGGAAACAGTGGCCCGTGGTTACCATTGAGTCCCGTAACATATCCATTACGTTTCTAATTGGAAATTGTCTGTAATAAAAGCCATCTAATGCTACCCTGGCTTTCAAATGTTAAATTTCGTGTAATAATTATCGGCATCAGTTTGATCAAATCGACCATTGTGGCTGGTTGAATACAAACTGGAAATGGTAGCCCGTGGTTACTTTTGAGTTCCGAAATGTATCCCATTAACTTTCCAATTAAATGGAAATGTTCGTTGATAAAATCCCATTTAATGGTTCCCATTCAGCCGTTAATATTGTGTAATTGTGCGTATCAATCAATTTGATCGATTCTATCTGTCATTTCCCGTCAAATGAGCACGGAAACAAGTCGCCGTACATATAACAGTCACTATCAATGTCAGAAATGGTATCACACCCAGTGGCGTACCCAGGATTTTTTAAGAGGGGGGGGGGGGGGGGGGGGGGTTATCTTGTAAAAAAAGTCCAAGCCGAGACCAAGTCATTTCAAAATTTTCGAGATCGAGACCAAGTACCTTCAAAGTTGAAAACCCCTCTCAGTGTGGGGGGGGGGGGGGGGGGGGGTGGGGGGTGTCCGTACAATTTTCTCGAAGCCGAGACCAAGTCATTTCAACATTTTCGAGACCGAGACCAAGTACCTTCAAAGTTGAAAACCCCTCTCAGTGTGGGGGGGGGGGGGGGGGGGGGGTGTCCGAAAAAAAAAATTAGAAGCCGAGGCCAAGTACTTTCACGAATTTTCGAGCCCGAGGCCAGAGATCATCAACAAATTTTGGGGCCGAGACCGGGTTTTCGTCGTTCCGTTCAAGAACAGGTTTTAGTCGGTCGAGACCAGGTTTTAGACGGTCGAGACTAGGTTTTAGACGGTCGAGACCGCTTAAAAGTAGTCTCGAGACCGGCTAAAATTTGAAAAGGGGGATCAAACCCCCCAAAAAGCAATTTTTTGGTCAAAGGGGGGGGGGGGGGGGGGGGGGGTTTGAATCCCCCAACCCCACCCCCCCCCCCCCCTTGGTACGCCTATGATCACACCTCGTGCAGGCCGTGGTAGACCGAAAAGCAGTCTATATTCCGAGGGTTTGGTCCAATGAGACGTTACTTGTTTCATTATCATCTTACACTATCTTGTTATGGAGGTGGATAGTATGACGTCATAATATTAAAGGACCTCTCCACAACGAGGTGGATTTTTCTGTCTAGGGTGTGCATAAGTGTGGGTGCCAGGGGTTTGGGTGGGGGCAGTCAGGGAGCCAAAACATCTTGCCCTATTAACCTGTTACCTACTATCCAGACTGTCCCAGAAAAAACGAAACCGGTTTCATGGCAGAAATTTTATGTTATAATGAATAATTTCCTTGATGATATATATATGTCTGAAAAGCACCGTGTCTCTTCTTTCATTTGATATATAACTTATGGCACATAGTTCACGCATGACTGAATTAGAACGATGGAAAGTGGTGTTACCAAGATTCTATTTGCACGCAGAAATTGCAAGTTTGGGTGAGGTTTTGGGGTGAGTTTTAAGGGTAGTAAACGTACTTATTTTGAAAAAGGACAAATACCGCATACAAATTAATAATTATATCTTTTATATGACACCTCATGATTAAAAAATAAATGATTTATGCCAGAGAACGAGTACAATGAAAACATGCTTGATTCCAGCCCAAATGAGTAACTTTCCTGATCTAGCCTGTTTCCCATGTTTTCCTGATCCCCATGTTTGTGTAAATTCACTCGACATGCATCAAAGTCCATTGTCAGCTGCTAATTCAGGAAAGCTGAGCGACTTCTTACTCAACTTTCACTCATTTGGGCAGAAATCAGTCATGTTTTCATTGTACTCATTCTCTGGCATAAATCATTTATTTGTTTAGCATGAGGGTGTCATGTAAAAGATAAAAATATGAACTTTTATGTGGAGTTTGTCCTTTTTAAAAATAAGTAGGTTTACAACCCTTAAAACTCACCCAAACTTAACATGTATGCGTGCAAATGGAATATTGGTAACACCCCTTTCCATTGTTCTAATTCAGTCATGCTTGAATTATGTGCCATAAGTTGTACATCAAATGAAAGAAGAGACACAGAGCTTTCCAGACATATATATATCACCAAGGAAATTATTCATTATGACAGAAAATTTCTGCCATGAAACCCGGTTTCGTTTTATCTGGGACAGTCTGTAGATGTCACGATTCACATAGAGTTGATACAGGGCCCACGTTGAGTATCCATGAGTGGGGGGTGGGGGGGGGGGGGGGGGGTTGCACTGGTAATCGTCCACCTGTCGAGGATGTATGTCCCAGCCACACATACCCATAAAGCCTTCCCGTACGAGCCACGTATTGTCATTTGTGTCGAATGCAATGAAAAGGGACTATACGGTGGCAATTCGTGGCGATACGTGACCATACGTGGCGTAACTCTGCATGTGTTCGTGCCACTCACGGTAAGGCAGAGCTGATACAAAATAGCTATGTCGTGGCAGAATGTTAAACATTCTGATATTTTATTCTGCCTTCCCGTTACGTATAGACGTGGTAAATGCACGCAAACTGAGTACTACCGACACGTATTGCCACAGATTAGCCAGGGAATGGCCACCGAATAGCCTCGTTTCATTGCATTTCACAAAAATGCCAATACGTGACATTTACGGGGAGGCTTTTTCGGGTACGTGTGACTAGGACACTAGAAAAATGATACGCAGTATTTAGCTGTTATATAGCTGTTATATACTGTACTTGAGACTCATGCATTGTCTGATCTTAGTTGAAATTTTAACTATTACTCAAATGTAGAACGGGATAGGTGTAGAACGGTTTTGAGTTTGTATATGGGTATACGTAGCTGTGGTCGCATTTATTATCCCTCCTATAGCATTTACATATATAATGAGCAATTCATATCACAATGTTTTATCGATTGAACCCATTTAATTTCTTCGGTTGCTTTCCTCTTTTCATGGACCCCAATGTGCCAATTATCACCTTTCTTTAGGACCAATGTGCCAAAGCGTTTTATCGATTGAATGATCACCGTTCAGCGGGTGTATTCTTCTGTTCATGATCGCAATTATCATACGTTCAAGTTGGGGACCTATTTCATTTGTTTGTGCCAAGGCATTTGATCGATTGAATGATACTAATTTCGTAATGTGTACCGGTTTGTGTTCTTCATGTCCTGTCCTGTATGAGCACGGTTGTTTCTATTAAATAAGTCATATCGTCTTTTTAATTGTGCGATCATCATTACATTCTCTGTTCCCATTTTCGTTAATTGGCTAAATCATATTGCTTAGAATATTTCACGTGTCAAACCGTTTTGTTTATTCAATGATCATCGTTTTCATAACACCGGAAGGAGCAATTATTAAAGAAGGATGCGCAAAACTGTTTTGTTGGTATAGCAGTCGTGTAAATATATTGACTATATTGACTATCATTTTCATCGGTTGGGTTCTTCTTGTCATGCTCATGATCAGAGGCTGCAATAAGTCATATTAACTATATCATAAAATGTTTCATTGATCGTATGATCATAATTTTCATCGCTTGCCTGCCCCCTGTCATTATCAATGATAGCTCTCTACCATTCCTTTTGTCGACAGACGACAGACTGTCAGTCATTCGGGATAATGACAAAGGAAACATTCACATCCCTAATTGAGTATGGAAGGCTCTAGTAACCATTAACAAAAATGTATAAAAAGATGATGGCATTGCCGGTAACAACCTAACAATACATGGGCATGTTGTTCCTGAATGTGGGTTAGACAATATAGGCTAGGCGCACGAGGCGACGGGGTGGGGCGGCCGGGGGGGGGGGGGGGGGGCAGCAAGGTAAGAATTCCGGCAAAACCATGCCATATTTGAGCAAAGACATGATTGTCATATATATTCGGACAGGTTTATGTGATATTCGGGCAAACGCATGTCATACATGTCATATTCGGGCAAAACAAGTCTTTTCGAGCGAACGGTGTCATTTTGGGGCAAAACCATGACATTTTAAGACCAAAAACATGTAGAAAATGATGTCATTTAGGGGCAGGGCAACTAAGTCGTGAAGACGTTTTCTTTGTATTTCATGTAATTGCTTTATTTGTTTCATTTATGTATACCCACCAGTCCCACACAGCCTGCAGTTATTTGGTATAAATAATATGCCGTGATATCGATAATGTACAATAATGCATATTCTACCTGGGGGTTTTCCATTTTAGTGTATAAACATTGATAAAATGACAATGATTCTTTATTTCAATAATGATATATTCTAAAGACGAGGTGAAATATATAAACGAATTGATTACAGTAATTGATTATATACATCAACGTGAAAATAAATGCGTCTTTATAATGGAAAGATATAATATATTTACTCCGCACAAAAAGAAACAGGACACTTGTATTTATGTACGACAGAGTGTACATTATCATATATAAAATTAAAGGAAATTTAGTCCTCTACAGGCAGAATATAAATTAAAGGTGTAATCGTTCATGCATGAACTGCCATGATCAATTAACAATAGAAAGGTCTGTTTTTAAAAATAGCAAAAACAATGGATGGCCGCACCATTCGACTGCAATGAGTAAGCTCCTTGCTTGAAACAAGATTTGCATTCAACCTTATTGTCATAAACAAACTCCAAAAATACAGTTTCCAATAAAACAGGGCCAAGTTATGAGAACATCAACATATTGGTCTGTTTTTGATGCAAAAAGCTTGTCTGTTTCATGTGTCCCTTGTAATTTCAACCATAGTTAACTAAGGAAGTGACATGTTAGAGACTGCCCAAATGGTTGACCAAGGGTGACATCAGATTTTGAAGATCTTTGGACTACGGTAGAATTCTTGAGAAGAATTTATACCAAGTTTCATGCTGAAATAAGGGCACAACTGTAGTTTCGACGAATAAACCTTAGCCATGGAATTCCCCATTTTGTTACATTTGGATGAAAATAAAACCTACAACGTTCACAATTTGTCTTCATGTACACTTTTTCTATTGAGATGAAACTAAAAAAGATCACATTTGTAATGAAATAATTATGCCATGTCATGAATATAGCGTTTATATCATGCTTGTCAACATTTAAATGGTTGAATGGATGTTCCATTTTTGCGATTTTTGAAAACAGACCTTGCGGTGGTTAATTGACCGTGACAAGTCATGCATGAATGATTTCTCCTGGATTTTATGCTAATATCGAAGAGGGTAATTTTATCTTTAATTTAATATACAATAACATATATTTTATCGTTACAAAATATGAAATATGTTGTCTTAAGTAAGTGTCCCGTTTCTTTTTGTGCGGAGTATAATGTCATTCTACCTCTACGAACGTGACAGTGTCATGCAGTGGCGTAAAAAAAAACATAAGGGGAACATTGCAAAAAATTACCTCGCTATGGTTTCACAAATGTTGTTCTCATTTTTAATCTCTTTGATACAGATTTATGCCTAACTTCGTGACTTGGGAAGACCGGGTTTAATCGCAAGGGGTCGCAACATATGGCACGCGACTGCAACTGATCGAAACGGATTAAGAGACATTGCAGCGAATCGCGAAGGTATCATAACTGATCTTCATATATCGTAAGTGATCGCCAATGTGTGCAGCAGATTGCAACTGATCGCAACGGGATTGCAAGGATTCGCAGGGGGGTTGCAAGGAATCGTGAGAGGATCGCTTGCATCAATTTAAAAGATACCCGGAATCAACGAGTGATAAACTGGTCTATATTCCTCCCAAATGCGAAGATGGAGGCATTCTACCAACAACTTCCCCGCGTGGATTACTCGCGCTCTCGGGTGGCGCGTCACGCAAAGGCACTCATCAAGACATTCGACGCAGAGTTTCCATACACAGCGCCCCCACTCGACTTCTCCTTTAAGAACATCGGGAACTTCCAGACCTTCCTGGGTTTGTACAACGATGGGAAACCGGAAGCGGAGCCGCGCCATGCGCGCCGGAAGCGACTGCACAAGACGGAGGGGGGCAAGTTCGCGACCACGGCGCTCAAGATGCACAACAACCTGCTGCAGGAGTGGAAGGGTTTCGATCTCTTCCTGGACCAGGTCCTGTCCGACCCCGAGGACCTCTTCTGGCTCGACCTATCCTTCAACTACCTGATCACCGTGGACGACATCCTCCTCAAGTGCCCCAACATCAAGATCCTCTATCTCCATGGCAACGCCATCCAGGACATGAAGGAGGTCGGCAAACTGTCGCGACTGCCGAACCTGATCAGCATCACGTTGCATGGCAACCCGATCGAGTCGGAACGCGGATACAGGCAACGGGTGCTGTCCAAGTTGCCGAACTTGAGGGCGCTAGACTTTAGTAGAGTGACCAAAGAGGACAGAGACAAATCCGACACGTATGCCACATTGCTCGGAGAGAGCGGTAGTGCTGGCAAGAAACATAAACGCGCCAAAACCGAGTGATGGCGCTCTCTGGATTTTGATATCAAGACAATAATTATGTTGAATTACTTTATCTCGCTTTGAAAATTGTCTAACTACTGGTTTGTACATCATGTGTATGGCAAACGTCAACTAAGTATTGCACAAATAAGTGATACTGATAAAAACTATTACCTATTATCTGATTATTGCGATATTCGTTTTTTAGTAAAGACAAGTGTATTTACTTAAAGGGGTAGTACAGTTTTGGTAGGGCTGAGCTTTAGTAACCAAAACATGCACAATAACAATACAACTAATAGTTATAACTCCACCATGCTCAAAAGGTATAGAAAATTACAAACACTCAGTTTTTCATTATCTCACAAACAAATATTTCGTGCAGCGCCCTCTATACCAAAACTGAACTACCCCTTTAAAATTAACGTCCACATAATTATCAACAAAAAAAGATATGAAACTAAAAAGATGCGATATGATATGATACAAGTTTACCATGTGTTATTGACAATCAATGTAATCGTCATGAATAGATAATAATAAGTGATTTTTTTTTCTCGAGATTATTAGGGTGACAAAATGTGTTATTATTTATATTGTTTAATGTATGTGTCCATTGTTTTTCCCTCGCATGGGGGAGGGGGAATTGATTAGGGGGTGGTAGGAATTCCGACATGGGGCATGCAAACGCACACACTAACACACACGCGCGCGCACATACACACACACACACACACACGCACACACACGTACGCACATACACGCACACACGCACATACACACACACATACACATACACACAAATAGTCAAACGCACACAAACACATACACACACACAAACGCGCTCGTACACACACAGACACACACTCAAACAAACACACACAATCACAAATATTAGAATCTGTTTAGATACTTCAGGGACAATATTCATCTGTATCTTAACAAATAAAATCCGCTTATTTCTTATTGATATCCATGTACGCGTATGCATAATTTATGGTTGTGTAATATTTGGGTAAAATGTGTAAAAAGATCATACACATTTTGTCACTCTCAAATGGTTCTGTAGTATGTTTTTTGTGTGAATCATGTAAATAGTAAAGTCCATCATTAAATGGTTTGCTTAAATTACACATATCTGGTGAAACTTACTTTTCTTTACGTCATGTCTATTTTTTAGAAAGTTGAGGACGGTTTGCAAATTGTAACAAACATTACCCCTAAAAGCATACGTATGTGTGTGTGTGTGTGTGTGTGTGCGTGTGTGTGTGCGTGTGTGCGTGTGTGTGTGTGTGTGTGTGTGTATGTATTTGTGTGTTTGTGTGGTTATACTTGCGCGCATGTTTGTCCGTTAGTTAGTGTTTGTATGTTTGTGTAACCGTTTTACTATATTCTTTAATAAGTTTGTGTCTAATAAATCTATACATGATACATAGGTTATACATAACTATATGCCCATATGACACAAAATCATAGGGTAAATCTACCATGATTTCCGTGTGACGTGTTTATGAGTGTTTATGACGACTGTATTTGCACACTGTAAAAATATTCTCAAAATTTATGTCAAAATATGTTTAAAAAGCATCAAAAGCACCGCTAACAAATCTTTTTTTTTGTGAAAACATATTTATTGCACTGTATACAGAAAATAGAACTTACTCAATCCAGAATGTTGGCTTAAAAAGTAAGTCATAATATAGAAGGCCGCTTTAGAAAGGCACAATTTGTTTCATGAGGCTCTATACAAATATGACATAATTATATAATCATATCTTGAATATGTGTGCATATATGGTCATAAAGTCTTATCATCGAAACCGCAACGCTATACTATGCTTTGCTTGCAATATTTTTTATAAAATCATCATCACTGTATAACACAAAAATAATGAAACGTCAATTAAAAAAAATACATTCTAATATAGCACATAATATCATACTTTAAAGGGGTAGTACAGTTTTGGTAAGGCTGAGCTTTAGTAACCAAAACCTGCAGAATAACATTACAAACTAATAGTTATAACTCCACCATGCTAAAAAGGTATAGACAATTACAAATGACTAAGTAAAAAGCCTGTTATCATTCAAAAAGAGCCACTAAAACAATTGGTTTCAACCATTTTTCATACAAAATTATGCATGTGATGTTTTGTTGAAATAATGATTAAATAGAGACATCATCAACAACTATTTAAAGACCTCTTTTGAATTTTGTTGAAAAGGTGTACGCATTTTTAATTTTTTTGTTTAAATCATCTAATAAATCTGGGGCCCAGCTTTATTCCGATCAGATATTTCATTGATATTTCAGCCGTTTCTGAACCGAATTTTATCAAATAAAGTTTATTCCGCCATTAAAATTGTATGCTCTTTCAAATTTTACACTCTTTTTTCATTATCTCACAAACAAATGATTTCGTGCAGCGCCCTCTATACCAAAACTGAACTACCACTTTAAAGAGATTTTTGAGTGGTCATGGTGGATTGATGGGGTCACTTCACATTGGTCGTGTGACTTACGCGTGATTCTTCACAATTTCGCGAAAAAGGGCGATAATTTGCGCAAAAAATGACATGTGTCCGCGAAGATGAGACTATAATAGGGTGTAAAATTTCATGACAATTTAACGAAATGTGAAAAAAGGTTCCTCATCGTGAAGGACCTCAATATAATAATTTTGTTCGTGTACTTGAAGTCTATAAGAACGGTGCATTTGTAAATGTGTGCTCAAAATGCAAACAAAGAAGGGGTTTTAGTTTTGGTTAAAAATTTGTATCTTATTTTGCATTAGAAAAGGGGTATAATTATTTCGCTGAAAATGTATTTAAAACGCGGCGAATAGGTGGCCATCTTTCACTTCAATCATGTCAATAGCGAATCATGTGAATAATTATGAAGTGACACAATCGGGGGCTTATGGTCCAGTCCTCAAGCTCATTGTCCTCTCGTGATACCCCACCGAGTCGTCCGCGACAACATCTTCGACGTCATCGTCCTCGTCGATGTGTTTGGCCCACTCTTGACGCTCCGAGGTGCCGAAGACCATGTAGATGGCCCAGGGAACGATGGCGACCGCGAAGGACAGCCAGAAGAATTGTCGCCAGCCTCGCATGTCAGCCTGGAAAGAGGAAATGTTAAGGGATTCAAGTGAGCAATAAACTTTGTAAAATTCGACCAAAATCATTCGGAGCGTTCACACTTCTCTTGTATATCTTAGTAACAGAATACTGGATTGAGTTTTGATTTGTCGAATATGCCTCCCTTATTGAAATTGAAAGCGTCTATGGACGCTTTCGACCGTAGTCACGAGTATCCGAGTTCAGATAGATCACGCAAACGATCGGGATAAGACATTGATTTTCTCTGTTTTCACTGGGTAAACATTACTATTTTTCTATTCTCAAGAATCTAACAATGAAATTGGTATATGATTAGAGTCTCAAATATGACTTTTAGGGGAAAATCAGTATTTTTAAACAGTTTTTTTAGCTTATCCTGCTATAGCTTCAAGAATATTTGCCTAAAGCACTTTTCCAATTGGTGATTAGTGATTAGGGGACAAACGGGAAGAGAAGATACACACATACTGGGATGTACTAAAAACCATCCTGATCAGATAAAATAGTATCAAAACAATCACCAATCTAGAATATCGGTCAAATTATATGATTGCTAAATATAACAAATGGCATGAAACTAAAAGGGCATGAGCATGAGGGGAGAGAAGGGGGAGGGGTGGTGACTAGAGGTGAGGGGAGGGAGTTTAAGGGTGAATCGATATCTCCGTTATTGCTAGAACTACCCCCCCCCCCCTCCTCCTTCCTCTGAAATTAACCCCTCATGCAACTCTTTGACAAATACAAATGAAATGGCTTTGCATGGTCAAGGCAAAGTTCAAAATAAGTTTCATCTTCAGTTGATTTAATCTCTTAAAGGGCGCAAAATTGTACCACTGACTTTCGTCATTTTCACGGATAATCCAAATATGGCAAGGGTTCCTCCTTGAAGCAATGCATTTAAAAGCAGATATTACTTCCAGATAACCATTGGGAACGTCCACTCCCCCCTACCCGCCCCCCCCCCCCCCCCCTAGAAATTGCCCTAGAGCTGTTCGTATTGCACACAACGCGTGTGACGTCATTTCAGGCGAATGTTCGAATTTGTTTGTACAAAATGTGAATGCAACTTCCGCTTGCAATAACTTTATTTGGCTCACCCCCGAAATGGTGTAGTCACGGGAGGCTTTTAAACTGATTGAAACATGTCATCTTCTGTTATTGTAATTACAAACTCGGGTTCGAATATTGACCAAAATGATATTTGAAATAAATAAGAAGGTGATTTATTTTTTTCGCGGGGACAATTAAATATGAAATTAAAAACTCCATCGTGGAGGTGGGCCCGCCTGGCCAGAGTGAAATTTTAACCAATTTCATACAAACTCATGCCCTAATATTTACAACAAAAAAGGGATATCTGAATGAAATAATAAGGTCATATCATTTCATTTATTGTTCCCGGTCAATTTAAAATTAAAAATTAAAAACACAAAAAAAAAAAACTCACTTGGTTTTGCGTAAACTGACTCACGACTAGCGGACCAATGAAACCGGTCGACACGGCACACGTGTTCGCGATGGACACGACGATTCCTGCGTAGGGAGGGGCAAACTCCATCATGGAGGTGGGCCCGCCAGAGTAGGCAAGTCCGGAGAAACCCAGAGCGAGCGAGATGCACGTGATGACGGCGGCAGGGCTGCAGCCCGCATAGCCAGCTACCACGATGAACACTCCGGATGGGATCATACCTATATAAACATGATAATGATAATAATAATATTAATAACATATAATAATAATAACAATAATAACAATAATAATAGCAATAATAATAACAATAATAATACTAATAATAATTATAATAATAACAACAATAGCAATAATGATAACGATAATAATAATAATAATAATAATAATAATAATAATAATAATAATAATAATGATAATAATAACAACAATAGCAATAATGATAATGATAATAATAATAATAATGATAATAATAACAACAATAGCAATAATGATAATGATAATAATAATTATAATAATAATAATAATGATAATAATAATAATAACAATAATAATAATAATAATAAAAAGATGTAGAAGAAGACTAAGAAGAAGATCAATGTCCCTAAGTATTATTAAAAAAATAACTATAAGATCATATTATTTGTTTTATTAAAGTTGAAGGCAGCAACTTTAAGCAATCATCAATGTCCCTATTTTCTTAAACACATTATTCTATAAGGATTTTAAAATTACGATCTGTAAGGTTTTTGGTGCTATATATTTTGTTCACCAGTGAAATGTTACGAATCATAACCCATGTTAGTATTACTGTCAACTAGTCAATAAGTAATAATATAAAGATTATATTTAGCCATGCTGCATTAGATGGATGAAATGTATCAATTCAGTAAAAAAAATGCTGTTAACATGAACGATACCCGGTTCATCTCTTCAATTTGTATTTATTTTAGAATTAACGAATCGCAGTGTATAACGTCTTCAGAACGGTACTAATTAAATTAAAAAGACGTATCTGACTAATTTTGAAATTGAAAAAAAACAAACATAATGATTTTTCAAATGATTTATGTCATACCTATGGTCGACATGAATTTCCGAATCGCAGTGAGGCTGAATCGGTTCCGGGCCAGCAGGAAGTCGGCCAGAAATCCGCCGCACACGATGGACACGGAGAGAGGGATCTGTGGGACTGCTGTTAGAAAACCGACCTGGCAGAAAAGGAAAACAGAGTAGTTAAATAAACTGTGTTTTGATCATTCGGCTGCACCAAGTAATGCGTTGTTTCATTACTCCGAATGTTCGAGTAACCGTAAAATAATCCGAATATCCGTTCTGATCTGAATGACGGTTGACCCGAATGTCCGTTCTAATCTGAATGTCGGTTTATCCGATGTCCGTTAAACCGAGCGCTCGGTATTTCTAAGTCTCATTACTTCAAAAAATGTGTAAACATTCTAGTAATATGGGCCAGAAATCTCCCGCACATGATGGACACGGGGAGGGGGAAGATTCTGTGGGGCTGCTGTTAAAAAAAAAGAAAATAAATAAATAAAGCGTTTCAAAATAAATAAATAAAGCGTTTCAAGTCATTTCTGCTGTACATAAACACCCCAAAGTGTTATTACTCCGAATGTTCGTTTATCTGAACGTCCGTTACCCCGAATTATCATTTTATCCGAGCGTCTTTACATCCAAATTACTTTTTAATCGACGGTTTGTTATTTCGAAATTTCATTGTTCCATGTGCCATATAAATCGAGTTTATTATCGTGATTATAGTATATGTTATTATTTGCCTCGGACAAACATGACAAATCGAGTCTCAATGCTTCTTAGCTAAATATGGGCATGTTGTCTGCAAAACGGAGTATATCCACACACTATATTAAAAGAACGATTTAGTCTATACAATTATCCGATATACAAAAATATAGCTTAATTCTCAAATTGCAACATTAAGACTGTCCGTTTAATAAGTAAATACAATATTGATTCCATACCTTGGCCAAGTCGAGTCTCAATGCTTCTCGGAGAAATATGGGCAAGTTGGTCTGTAAGACGTAAAAGATCCACATGATGGAGAATTCGGCCATGGACACGGCATACAGGGCCGGTGACGTCAGAATGTGCTTCCACGGATAGTCCTTGCGTTTCTAGAACGATGTGAATGAAATTAAATAATAGCAATAATAATGTTATATGTATACATATCTAATTGCTAATTATACAAATTATAATGAAGAAATTAACAAATAATAAAAAGTTTATAAATGATACTTATAAATATTATTATAGATACGTACAAATATTTTTTTTTAAATATCACGAAATTACAGCATTATGCAATTTAAGACTAAAAAAAAGAGATCAGAAAGAACGACACGAATCTAAGTGCAATTTTAACAGATGCTGTTAGTCAAGTATAGCAAAAAAAAGTGACACGCTTTTGATGTTACGCCTCTCATACAATGACAAATATTGTATCTAGTTTGTTTTAAACTGTTCTTTATCCAGGGAAGGAAGCCTTGTCATTTTGTTCTTTTCAATAGACGAATCTGAATAAATTACGGGGCGTTTGCAGTGACGTTTTGAGCAAAATGGTCCTAGAAGACTAGAAATAAATCAACAAAAGAACTGCCTTTTGAAATCGCTGCTAATGATATCATTACTTGATTCAATGATATGCGTTTGTGGCTCTATATCAGAAAAGAATAATACAAATAAGATATATTGAATAATGAAACAACTTGTCCGGATTTATTTCCTAAATGAGTGAAAGTTTATCTGTATCATCATCACCACCATCATCATCGTCATCATCATCATCATCATCATCATCATCATCATCATCATCATCATCATCATCATCATCATCATCATCACCATCATCATCATCATCATCATCATCGTCATCGTCATCTTCATAATCATCAACATCGTCATCATCATCATTATCATCATCAATTTGTAATACATAATATATGTTTTCTTCCACCTATAGGATTACAATTTGGCGTTTACCTTTTTCCTGAGATGGAGCTCTGTTGCGATGTATTCCCGTTCCTTTTCTGATATAGTGAGATGTGACAGGGGGGAATTGTAGACTAGTAGAGTCCAGAGAACGAACCACATCAAACCAACAGCACCTTGTAGATAAACATAACAACAGGCTTATAATAGTTTCTGACCACACGAGCAATGACAATTAAGGGGTTTCAGGGATGAACACCGTACTAGGGTTTTCTATAGCTCAGTCGGTAAGAGCACCGGGTCTAGCAATCCGGAGGTCTCGTGTTCAAATCCCGTTGAAATCCCATTTATTTTCTTTGCTCCTTTTCATTCATATTATATATTTCTGGTCAGTTTCTCTATATGTTTGAATTAAAAATAGCAATACTAAATTACTAGATTACTAGATTAATGAAGAGCTGATTTTAATGGGCTCAATTCATCATAATATAAGCGAGCATAATGGTACTAAGAGGGGCGGAATTCAATTTTACACAAATTCATCAACATATTGCTTAAAGGTGCACCTGTAAGGTGTCGGATATTGCCCAAAATGACATTTGAGACTTCAATCTTGTACCGAAATCTTATGTCCGAATGATGTGTGAAAGTTTCATTGAAAAAGAACACTGCTTTCCTGGTTAAAAAAGCGAAAATATGCGTCAGCTTTTACAACGAATTACTGTATGATTTATGAGGTTTATGACCGTTCATTAACGCTCATGAGCTAAATGATAGATATCGTCATACTAAAGGGGCATTTGAAAAAATCTAACCCTATTTCACTATTCTCTTACCATAAGCTAAACAACACGGTAGAAGAGAAACGAGGAAGCTCCAAGTAATTTTCGTGGAGTTAGACACTTTACTTTACTTTACTTTAAGCAAAACAGCAAATATTTTAATAAAATTAAGGAACCAACAAAAGTTGGACATAATTATTCACCTTTTCTGTACATCCTGTTTAATGATACAGTATTTGTTTCCTTTAATTTTCTTTCCATCGACCATGTCTGTTTGCTTTCCATAGATTCGGAACAGTTAGTATGGTCAAAGTATTTTCGAAATGTCCACAATACCCATTAACAATTTTAAAGGGGTTTGTGTATTTCTAAGTAATCAAATTCCTTTTGGGGGTAAGATTGTTCCATAAAATGTCATATTACGTTACTAAATTTCTATCACCACGGACCGAGCTGCTTCTCACGTCCGGATAATCACAGCGATTTAGCTATTTTCCTTTTGTTTTAAAGGCCAAGCGCCGCGACTTTAAAGGGATCTAGTAAATTTGTTGACATGTGCAAAAAAGTGATGAGTGGTTGATACAATGTATATTGTTGTTATCTGATAAGTCAACTGGGTGTTGTGTGAACATTTCAAGATAAATGGACGCTATATGGCCGAGTATTGAGCAAAAATTCAAAGTGATATTTACTAACTCATTGCACTCACTTTGTACACAGTTTTTCGCGGTCAAGTAGATAATTTAACATCTGAACACTTCAATCGTAAATATCTTTTTAAC
This sequence comes from Echinarachnius parma, assembly GCA_037951105.1. NCBI lineage: Eukaryota > Metazoa > Echinodermata > Echinoidea > Clypeasteroida > Echinarachniidae > Echinarachnius > Echinarachnius parma. The sequence goes on from JBAMJV010003226.1 coordinate 110,042, forward strand.
GAAAGGGAAATTTGAAAAACCGAAACATATCCCATGCTTTTATTGTTAATACAAATGAAACAAGGTATGAGGGAACCGCTAGAATTCCAATTAGATTTTGAGCGCCGCGACTTTAACGCGCGATCGGTAGGCAATGAGCATGACCGACACACCACCCCGTTCTCATGTTATATAACTAAACTTGATTTACCAAAGAGATAGAATGTGGAGGGCCATCCGCCGAGGACATTCGAATTTGAGAGGAGACCAGCGACGGGAGGAGCAATCACCTGACCAATCGATGTTCCTGCAGATTTATAAACCGACATCATCATTGGGAGTATTACGTCACGTGATTAGAAATATCACCATTGATACGAAATGTAATAAGTTAACTCTAACCAAATTAATTAATTAATAATAATGAAGGTATCCTGACAAATTTCAAGACGGGAAAATTGTTTCATGTGATTTGATATATCACCATTTATACGAAATACATAAAAAAAAAATAGAAGACAAAAATGCATGACTGTATCCTCCAAGATGACATTATCTCTTAATTTGTTACGGTTCTATAGCCACTACCTGATGACTTTTTTCGCTATCTTAGCCGAAAGTGTGGTCGGCGGGAAGAGACCATCTTGACATGAGGGGGTTAAATACTGGATTCGAATCGCTTTACTTTAAATTAAAGGAAGTCGGTCGTGTGAACATTTACATACATCAATGAAAATGTCTGCTTACCCGAGTGGACGGTAGCTGGAAGTGTGCTGCGGTCGGCAGGAGGAGCCCATCTCGACATGAGCGAGTACATACTGTCATACAAACCACCCTACTATAAATTAAAGGAAGATGGTCGTTTGAACATTTAAATAAATCAATATAAAGGTCTGCTTACCCGAGTAGACGATGGCTAGCAGTGTGCTGCGATCAGCAGGAGGAGCCCATCTCGACATGAGGGAGTAGATACTGGGATACGTACCACTCTACGTGATACATTCAAGAAGAGAAAATAGAGTCAGAATGATGGTATTTTTTGTTGCTAACATTAGAAAAATTGTGCCCGATTGTGCCTTCTAAAATCAGAGCGAGATTGTTGATGACTGCTTCAGTCTATTCTTATAGCACATCGAAAACCATTCCCACAATCGACGTCTACACTATTTTTTACATCTTCGTCATCATCACATTTATATCATCATCATCATCATCATCATCATCATCATCATCATCATCATCATCATCATCGTCATCATCGTCATCATCGTCATCATCGTCATCATCGTCATCATCGTCATCATCGTCATCATCGTCATCATCGTCATCATCGTCATCACCATCAGCAGCAGCAGTAGCAGCAGCATTAAGATCATCATTGTCATCATTAAAGGGATAGTTGAGGTTTGGGCGCTACACAAAATAATTTGTTGAGATAATGACAAACTGAGTGTCAAATTTGAAAGAGCATACAATTTTAATGACAGAATAAACTTTATTTGATCAAAATCGGTTCAGAAATGGCTGAAATGTCCATAAACATAACCATTTGTCATAATTGTGGGGCCCCACAATTATTCGATAATTTTGAACCAGCCGTTCAAAAAAAAATTTAAATGCTTCCTCTTTTCAAAAATATACAAAAGAGATATTTAAATAGTTGTTGATTATCTCTCTATCTAATCACTATTTCAACAAAACATCATATGCACAATATTTTAGTTTAAATGGTTTAAACCAATGAGTTGTTAGAGATCGCCCTCTTGAGTTTTAACAGCTATTTTTTAATGATAACAGGCTTTTTACTTAGTAATTTGTAATTTGTCATTCCTTTCGAGCATGATGGAGTTATAACTATTAGTTTGTAATGTAATTGTGCAGGTTTTGGTTACTAAAATTCAGTTTGACCAAAACTGTACTCTCTTTACCAAAACTCCACCATCAAGATCACCGTCGTCATCATCATCGCCAACATCATCAGGAGGAGCAGCAGCAGCAGCAGCATCAAGATCATCGTCATCATCATCATCATTATCATTAACATCACCACCATCTAGATCATCGTCGTCATCATTATCATTTATCGGCTCATCATCAGCAGCAGCAGCAACAGCAACAACAGCTGCAGCATCAAGATCATCGTCATCATCATCATCATCAACATCACCATTATCAAGATCATCGTCGTCATTATCATCCTCATCATCACAATCATCATCATCATCGGCATCATCATTTGAAGCAGCAGCAGCAGTTTACCAGCATCATCAACATCATGAGCATTATGATCCTAATCATTATCATCACAAACACCACCACCATCACAGCCACTTCAATCTACAGCATCAACGCCACAATCAACACTACCAACAAGGTATCAACAACGTCGCTTGCATCACGCCCACGAATCCTCCAAACCATCACCACAACCACTATTACGCAGCCACCTCCACAACCAATGTCCTCACAATCAATCCCCACTACCACCATTATAACAAAATGTTTAGCCATATTATGTACCATCTAAAAAAGACTAAGAATGGAACAAAAGCGCTGCTGCTGCTGCTGCTGCTGATGATGATGATGAGGAAGACGATAACGACGACGAAGATGATGATGATGAGGATGATGATGATGATGATGGCGATATTGGTTGTGCTCAATACTACGCATTTTGTCTGTATGAAAGTGAGGTACTAAAAAATTCAGGAGTAAATTTGATAATATTCAAGCTAACCTCTGCGAAGCCTGCCATGATCCGCACCGCCAGCAGGGCAGCGACCGAGCCCGATCGGGCAGCCACAGGAACCAGCAGCGTGCACACAGAGGACAGACCATAGCCGATGCCGATCACCCACGGGCAAGCTCTGGGCACTGCGTCCACGAGGATCCCGATGGGGATCTGCAAGGCGCAGAAGCTGTAGAAGAATGCGGCGAGGATGAGCTCCTGGGTGTGCGTGTCCCACGGGAACTCACCCTTCTATTCCAAAGAAGAAAACAAAACATGAATTAAACAGGGGATGTTAGGAATTGGAAAGACATTTTTGTTTTTTGTTTAGAACGGATTTGTTTGATATTGTGTTCAAATGATTAGTATTATTTATATATATGTACGTCATGACCCACACCCTTTGACGTCACCATCCGAGAGACGTAGCCCAGGTTTCGAACCCGGGGTGATTTGTGCAGGCCTGGGGCTTAGGGTTAAAAGGGTCTTAGCTATGTTCGTTGTCTGGCGCGGAGCTATAGGTTGCAATTATCCCCCCGTTCAGACATGATGTCAGACCCTAAACAATCGTTTACACTTCCAACGGCTATCGACGCCCTTTGTATGCGAAACGCGGAGATAGTTGCATCCTAGTTCCGCGCCAGACAACGTTCATAGCTAAGATCTTTTCATTCAACAAGCCCCTGCCACAAAACCAGAAAATCTTGTATATATCCCAATTTCTATTTATACTTCTCTTTTTGTTTTACTCAAACACATGCTTTTCCATAACATAACACAAATTATGTTTATTTAATCAGCGCCTTACCAACTGATTATGTAATATCCCTTTGACTTACTGTGACACCCGATTCCGTGCCGTTCACGTCTCCCCTAGCAGGGCATATCTCCGCCGACGACATGTTGTCCGTGACGTCATGGTTGGTGCTGTAGCTGCTGTTGGTCATCGCTGTCATGGCAACGCTCATGTTGACCCGGCTGGCCATCGCGCAGGCCATACCGAGGCACGTCATGAGACTGGTTGTGAGACGTGCTGACCGCCAGATGCCCGGTGGACCAACTAAAATAAATAATTATGATAGGATACGATTTAATTTGATTTGATTTGATTTGACTTCATCTTTGCTGTAGCTGATACTAAGGATTGGTCGTGTTACTTAATTGCGTCATAAAAAACGTTCACTTTGAACCAGAATAGCGATATCATACAACAGACCGAGGTATGTCATAAGAAGAAGAAGAATATGATGATGATGATGATGATGATGATGATGATGATGACGATAATGACGATGATGATGATGATGATGATGATGATGATGATGATGATGATAATGATGATGATGAGGATGATGATGATGATGATGATAACATTGATAATGATGATGATGATTGCTAAGGAAGAGGAAGAGGAGCTGGAGAAGGATGGAAGAGCTTGGTACAATGTGATATTCCTCTACTTAATAAAAAATATAAATTGTGATAATAATTTCAACATAAGTTGTACCTACTTTTCGATTCTGGCAGAAGGGGCTTCAACTCGTCATGGGCTTCTTTTATGTTCCCATCACTTTCCTTCTCTGCACGATTTTTTGGTTTTCCTCGACCAACGGTCATTTCGCTTGAATTGAATTTCTATTATTATCTCGCCTGAGTCTTGTATAATGTTCGTGATATATCGCAGCTTCTTGATAGTTTTATAAATCCTTTTTTAAATCATTTATTTCTAGAGGTAGTCCAACAGCTTTAATTAACTTTTTTTACAAGATTTACATTGATCAGGTTCACATCAGACGAATACGAAAAGGGTTGTATTTGGATGGCTTAGGTAGTTATAATGCTTGTTCCAGAATAAAATATATCGGTACTATAATTTACAAAAATGTTCAACGAAAGATTCTCAGAGCAAAATGTATCAAGTTTGGAAACACAACATCTTGCAGGAAAAACACAAGAAATCAACGTTTTCCGTGTTTGAACTTGAATTGAATATTACGAAGTCTGACTTGGGTTCTAAATTGAAGAGCTTAACTGTCGACTTATACTCAGGGATAGAATGATCTTTCTGAGTCAGCGTTCATTTCACGCGGGCTTATATCATTGCATTTGGACAATAGCATTGTACAAACTTAAATTATTGCTCTTAAAATGAATAAAGAGCGTCCAAAAAAAGGACAAACCAAAAGATTAACCCTTCTAGACCGATATCAGTATGATATAATTGCCCACGCTTCATATAGTCCACAGCCCGAGATTGGGGAACCGGCCTTAACCAATAGATTCTGGCTGAATAAAATATGACACAATTTATATAGAGACAAAAAAAACAACAACATGAACAATGACGATTCTAATGAGATCTAAAGTTTGATGTCAAGTAGGAACTATTATTTATACAACGAATGCAGTATATCAGGGAGAAAACAACAACGATAACGATTCTAATGAGATGTAAAGTTTCACATTAACGAGAGGCCGGCTGGTATGTAACGCTCGATCTATACCTTTTGTTGACAGTGCTGGCGATGCCTTATGGGTGAAATAACATAATGGGGACAAAAGCAACAACAACAACAATAACGACTTTAAGGAGATCTAAAGTTCCAAGTTAACGAGACTGAGGGGGTTGTATAAAGAGTCCTTTCGTAATTGAAAAGCTGATGATGGGATTTCTATATAGAGGGAAAACGGTGATAAAGGCCGGTATTCACAAAGGAGGTTTGTAGGAGGTTTGTACAAAACCATGGTTTGACCAAGGTTTAACATCTATGGAATGCCATTTGTAAACTGATGGAGAAGGAATGTAAACTCCATACTTGTTAACAATGTTGATTTACAATTTACGGTATGCAAGCAGCATTCCATAGACTTGATGTAAACCATCGTCAAACCATGGTTTGTACAAAACTCCTTTGTGAATACGGGCCAACGACTCTAACAAGATATTAAGATTTGTTTAAAAGATATTACGTGTGAAGTATAAAGCTTTATTTTGTGTGGGAAATGCTGGCGTTGGGATTGCTAAAACAAGATGGTTGGTAAAATCAACAAGAATAGCGAGATATAAAGTTCAAGTTAATGAGAGGCCGCAAAGTAAAGCTTTACTTTGTGTTGTCAATTACTGCGTGGGAAAAAACAACAACAACAGTTGCAACTTTAAAGGAGTTGTGTCTTATATGCAGGCTTAAAATATAAAGTTGCATGAAAGTAAGCATGTATTGAAAAAAAAACATAATTTTAGAGTTCACTAGAAAAGAATATACGCTCAATAAAAGCAGCTGTCGTGAGATTATATTGATCGTTATTGTTTTATTTACAGTTGGTCTCAGAGACACTTAAATTATCTTTGCGACTGCAGACCCTTCCAGGCACGTAGCCAGGATTTTAACAGTAAAGATCAGCCAGTTATTTACAAAAGTGGCCTGAGACAGAACGTTGCCGAGACTGGTTTGGGGGTGGGTGATAGTGTGGCCAACTCGAGACCGAGACTCATGTAAGCGATGGCCGAGACCAATGAAAAGTGGACCTTTCTGAATTTGGGGGGTACCCCTGGCTATGGGTCTGCCTTCATTGTATTTTTGTTTTCATTTTTTTTACTCGATGTTCACAAACTAAAGATAACAATATTATTGAGCGCAATCAAAGTAACTCAATCAGAGTGTTCCTGTTATTAAGAGGATGATTTTCTTTCAAATCTGTACTCCAGGTAATAATAATTAATTGCACATAGTTTTTTTTTAAAGGGAATGGGCATGGGCGTTAGACTACAAAGCAATTTGTGTTTTTTGTTCTTGCATCATTTTAAAGCTCTATCACTGTGAACTTTAAAATGTCACCCATTGGCTGCTCGTCGTATCCTCGTGGCACATGACATGATTTACTGAGTAAAGAACTTGATGACTCCTGCATGCAAAAGGGATATATTACCTTTAAAGAGATCCAAGTTCCTCGTTTACGAGAGAGAATTGTGTCGAGCTTTATTTTGTGTGAAACGCTTGTTTAACAGAATAAGGTTGCACAATCAACAACGATAACAGCTTTAAGGAGATCTAAAGGTCCGAATTAAAGAGAGGAGGGTCAGAGGATATATGATAGTGATTTATTTTTAGTAGGGAACCGGTTGAAACCGGGGACTGAAATTTGACATTTATAACATGTTTAACCTAGATGTATACAGTAAAACCTGCGTATAGTAACGACTTTAATTGTTTAATAATGGAACAAGAAAAGTAACCACTGTAGACAGGTGACCTCTTTAGACAGGTTACAAAGCATTGTGTTGTATCTGTAGGGGATCAATGTAGGTGGCCACATATACACTGCAGGTCGGCTGTTGTAGACAGGTGACCGCTAAAACACATTGAACGGTACTTTTAATATCATATTTCGCTGTGAGTAAACTGTATGCGGTTTAATGGATCTAGTAAAATTGTCACAATCCTCATAATATCTTACTTGGAACTCTATAGCGGTTCTCACACACTTCATTGTATTTGTACTACCTAATAGAAGCATGGAACAGCTTTCGGTTTTCCAAATTTGTCTTCCGTTATAAAGAGATATGTATGATTGAAATGTTCAGATTAATAATTATCAGTGCAATGAGTTAGCGAATATCATTACTCGGTCATGTGACATTCAGTTAACATGGAATTTTCCCACATCACTGTAGTATAGTGGACATAATTATTAGATCACAGAACTGCACATTTTATCAACTATTTACAATTTACCAGTTGTTGCACATGACAACAACGTCACTAGATCCCTTTAAAGCTACTTTACATGAGTAAACTTGCGGTAGAAATTCATAAAAGGGATCTAGTAAAAAAAAAATTGCAGAGAAGAGAAAATTTGTAATCAAAATGGTAAACGAAAATTCCAACCATAATGCATGAACTAGTATACTATCCAACAATGCAGCTCACCTCTGGAAAGAAAAATGGCGCATTTTAACAGAAAGTTATAAAAATGTTGACGAACAAAACCAGTCAAGAACGATGTTGATTAAAGTTGCAAATGGTGCTTATAACATTCAAGTTTTAGTCACCCAATTTCTTTTTTACCAGATAATTTCCCCCCTTTCGGCTTAAAGGGACTTAGTAACATTGTCCAAATCCTCAAAATAAATTCTTTAAAAAAAATTAAAAATAATTCTAGCGGTTCCCTCATACCTTGTTGTATTCGTATTAACAATAAAATCATGGGACCGGTTTCGGTTTTTCAAATTTCCCTTTCGTTACAAAGATATGTACGATCAAATTATTCAGATAAGAAAAACTCCCCCGGAGTTTTGAAACCGTGTACAAAGTGAGTGCAGTGAGTAAGTGAATATCACTTTGCATTTTCGCTCATTACTTGGCCATGCAATGTCCATTTGACTTGAAATGTTCACACAATACCCTGTGGACATATGAGATAACAACAATATACATTGCATCAACCCTTCATCACTTGTTGCACATGTCAACAAAGTTACTAGATCCCTTTAACTGTTATGATATACATTGTAAAGCGCATCACCAGATGATCACGGCTTTTAACTAAACTGGGTTCCAAAAGAAACTTATCACTTATTCAGAGCGACGCACATTAAATTCCAAAACATAAGAATTAATCATAATTTGACATAGATTAGCTATAATACTCTTTAGCAAGCTCATCAAAATAAATTATGTTTGCTTTAGTCAACAAAGAATAAAATAAGGTGAAATCACAAAAGGTCATTTTTCAAAAATCACAGAAACTGCTCGCTTTCCGGGCACAGACCTCGGTAGGGACAAAAGCCAGTCTAGTGGTTACATAACCCGCTTTGAAGTTGAATGAATAGCTATTGAAAGTTCTGAATAGACCGCCTTTCGTGGAGGTTCGCAGCGAGCAGTTTCTGTGATTTTTGAGAAATGACCTGTAGTGATTCCATCGCATTTTTCTCTTCTTTGACGAAAGCAAACTTGTAATTGTTCAGATATACTTCATAAGGAGAATGATAGCTTATATGTGTTTAAATATGATTCAAATTGATGCTATGGATTTTAGTGAGCGTATCCCTGAAAAGTGATAAGTTTCTTTTGGAACCCAGTTTATATCCCTTGGAATTAATTTTGTATTCATTTTAAAATAAATTGGAATCCCATTTTTTTTGCCTTCTTTTAATTAAAATAAATTAGGTGTGCAGTACATGTTCTTATTCGTTGTAATGTTTCTAATTTTGGTTTCGGAAAATAAATAAATACAACAAATAAGAACAAACGCACACCACATAAATTATAGGCAACCTTCCTACCTTCTTACGACGCGCCCACCAAATTCGAAAGCGCTTTGAAACTGGTCTTTTATGTCTATTGGACATATCATAACTGAAACTTTTATTGGGGTAATAATTGGCTCCGTGTCCAATATAAACAGAAAGCGAGCAAGCCGAATGATACAAAACGTTTAAAATGTTCAATAACAGTTGGTATGTCAGAAAGGCTCACTGTCATTAGGACAAGAAAGGCACTGATACGCTATTGCATGGAAACATGCAGCGCATGCTATTGAGAGCATGACTTGTTCTTGTTGTAAGTCCTTTGTCTTTTGATAATCTCATGTAAGCTGACCAGTGATTGACAGATGATGTCACAGGGGGGGGGGGGGTTTACTCTGGCATGTCGGGAGAGTTCCTTTAGGGGTGGGGCTAAGGAAGCTAAGGCTAAATAAAGGAAACAATTGCTAAAATATTTGAAAACATAATATTACCTCAAATAGTTTGCAAATAATATTTGATGTGTACACTAATACAGATAAACAGAAGTCAACATGCATTCGCATATCAGGGAACCTTTAATACCGTTAGCGTAATTTATCCTGTTATCTCATATTCAACAGCGTGCGTACTAAGTAAACATTATTTATGAGCTTGCATATAGGCACTGAGTTATTAAAAATAAAATAAAATCAAGTATAAAGGGGGTGTGGAATGGGCCTGGTCCATCCTATCGTAGTATAATCGGGTTGTAAAAGAAGCGCTTATAAATAATCATCCAATCAAAAGAGCGTATGTTTAGAACTTAGAGAAGAGCGCCGAATAAACAAAATGGGTCATACTTCGGAGTTAATAATGTTTCCTTTTTTGGAAGCTCGTAGAAAGTCAATTTAGCATTGATTCTTGATGAATTTTCCTCAAAACTAGAAACAATTACTATTCGAATAATTGGCATCAAATGTTAAAGGCTATCACCTACAGGATGTTATGCAAAACTGAATTTAACAAAAGTGTATTTTTCTTAACGCTCTTCTTTCTCACTCACACTTTACAATACAGGGCGTTCTGATAATAATAAAGAAAATATGATTACGATGCATCTCGCATTTATGAGCTGGACTACAAAGTCTTAAAGACCAATCGAGTATTACTAATGGTTAAAGGGATAGTGCGGTTATATGGTCAAACTGAATTATAGTAACCAACATTTGCACCATATCATTACAAACTAATAGTTCTCACTCAACCATGTCCGAACGGTAGGATAGTTACTACAAAACGGGTTCAATAAGAAGCCTGTTATCATTTTTAAAAAAACAGTCCTTATAACAAAAAAGGCGCTTTCTACAAACACATGGGTTTTAATAATTTTGTATAACAATTATTGTGACTGTGATATCTTTTAAAATGATGATTCCATAGAGAGATCACCAATAACTATTTTTAAAAACTCTTTGGTAAATTTATGAAAAAAGTGTAAGCATTTTATAATTTTTCTTCTTAAATCATTAAATAAAAGTGGGTCCCTTATTTATTCCAATCTGATATATCCGTTGATATTTCAGCTGTTTCTCAACCGATTTATAAACAATAAAAATAAAAATAAAAGGTTTTACATTTAAAACCACGTGCTCTTCCAAATACTTTGCTCAGTTTTTCATTACCTCTCAAATTAATCATGTCCTGAAGCGCCCTGTATACCAAAACAGTACTATCCCTTTAAAAGGATGTGGAATGGGTGTATCCAGTCCAATGACAGGAGCTTATTATCATTTTTAATAGACATTGAGTTATAAAATAAAACTGAGATACGTTGAGTTATAATGCTCATCGCGTTTTGCCTTCGACAGGAACATGTATCCATATGTGCAGCTCCTATCGACCCTGGTGAATAAACATGATAAATGGGTACGCTTACAAATTGGAACTTGGTTCGTAAGTAGTGTGCGCACTTACAATATGCCTGGCCGGAATGCTTCCCAGTGTGTGAAACATGTGCTGCACTTTGTTTGTTGGATCCGAAATAAGTGCCAAAAAGCGTTCTGATTCTTTGTCCAAAATTTCTATTTTCACCTGATGTTTGAAGTAAACTGGTAGTATATTATGTCAGACTGATATATGTAAGTTTAATATTAAAAGTAAAATTTATAAATATAGCGCATAATAATTCATAGTATTATGGAAATACCCGCTATAAAAATTAATATCATAAAGCTGACGTTATCAAATCCCGATTGTTTATTTGAAAGTTTGACAAAGAAACCTGCTTTACTCCAAAGTTGAAAAGGGGATTTAGCGCCTTTTGGAATTATGCTCTTCAAACATCATTCCCCCTATTCACCGTTCATATACGGAGCCAATTTTAATTATTTGTTTATAGTATCCTACATCGTTTACTCTTTTTTTTCTTTTCTTGGACTGGCACCAACAATGACCAATGTGAAACAAGTTTTGCTAATAAAACTGGATATCAATATTTGAAAGATCGATCCTAACAACAAAAAATTAGGAATAAAGGCGCCACATTTATTGGCATCAGACTTTGAACAAGCTAAATAGTGAAATTATTTGAGTCGTTAAAATGTCACGTATGGACTGCATTCAATTTGTCAAAGATCAATCATGTGAAAATCAAATAATTGTTTTGCCGCCATCTATAGGTAAGCATAGATAACTCGTAGTTCGTACTATAGAGGGGCCTGCATGGCGGATCAAAAGTGCAATTTGCATCAACCATTTGTATTCATCATAACTTGTACCAGAGATCAATACGTGGATTCGTACGATCTCACGCCATCTATAAGTTGTGGCGAGTAATTCGTTGTCCGTACGCATGGTACATATAGCTTGAATGACCTTGAATGGCGGATCAAATGTTGCATTTGGAACGGAACCTGTACTAAATAATAACGTGGATTTAGTTGAAAAGTAAAATTAGTGCGTTTTTAATTAGGCTATTCGTGTATATGTTTAGGAAAAAATCCTCGTAGCTTGTAATAGAAGAGTTGTATGATTTATCCAATAACGTTATCCCATATTCTACAATCTCATTTTAATAAGATCAATTATAAAGATGAATAGTCGAAGTTTGTCGTCATTTACATGTTTATGTCGAATAACCAGTAATCTGCTCCCAGGTCATAAGTATGCAAGTGTGAATAAATATATAAATACTCTTATACAAAATATTATAGTATCATGACGTAATATTGTAATAGAAAGTTCGGCAACCACCTCGGCCGCCAACTGATCAACCAACTTGGCTCCCATTTCTGCACCATTAATTTGACACAATTTCGTCACCCAACTCGTCACCCAATTTAGTCACCCATCTTGGCACCCAACTCGACGTCCAACTTGGCACTATTCTCGGTCCCCAACTCGTCAACCATTCCGGCATCATGAACTTCGGCACACATTCGTCACCCGCTTGTAAACCAACTCGGCATCGATTTTGACAACCATCAGACCATGTTGACACCTAAAGCCCTCCGCACACAGAGCCGACTAGACTCGATCCGACTGGTCTTCAGTCAGGCTAGAGTCGGTTTTGCTTAGTCGTAGCCGATTCAACATGTTGAATCGGCCTCGAATGATCTCCGACTGGCTCTTGACCGGCCAAACAGGAGTCATGAGGCAACGTATACTGAGCTGAACCGACTCAAAACCAATCGGATCAGGTCGAGTCGGCTCTGTGTGCCGAGGGCTTAACTTGTCACCAAACGTAAACATCGCATTGTCAATGGAGTCGTCACCAAACTCGACATCCAGCTCTGTTACTGTCTTTCGAATCCAACTCGTCACCCATCTCGACACCCATTTGGTCAACCAAGTCCAAACCGTCCTCGGCGCCCAACTCGGCAAAGGTTCTATAACCTACCTACCTAGATGTTAGAGGGCCCCTAGGCTAGCTATAAAGGCACTCATAATATGCAGTGTTCTCAAAACGTGTATTTTGTTTCCAAAGTATCGACAGTAAAGTATCGACACACCAAATCCAAGTCTGTACCCAAATCTACATTAACCGACGCACACAACAATACACATCACGTCACGCTGTACCTGCCTGAGAATTTAAATCATTAGAATGAGAGACTTTTCTTTTTTCAGACTTTATTCTTGTTTATTTACGATAATTTCGCAAAGTGTGGTATATGTTTTAGAATTCACAGCAAAACTGTAATTATTGTTGTCAGGCACGTCAACTCATTTATTATACATCGTAGGTCATAAAGGGTATGAATTATTGTTGAAACACATTATTCATGATAACTATAATAATAATAATGATGGTATTGTATTCAACAAAATGTCACATTCACAGCTACAAGCTAAATTGTAGTGTCATTTGCAACAATATGTACATGAGAGTTGAAAAGAAAGAAGGACATGAACGTTATTTATCAGCACTATAAGGCTCCTCTTAAAGAGAATATAAAGGCTAAATGTTCGTTAAAAGTCTAGTATGAACGAGTTTTATACAATGTCGTTGTCTTATTATATAATTTGATTGATGCATTCTCCTTGTTATACAGGTAAATCATATACTTTAAACTTGTCTTATATACGTTTTATATTTTGTTTATACTTTGTACCATTTCGTTGCTTGGGGTATGGAAAATTACAAAACAAAAGTTTATTTGATAGAGACCCACAACCAAGGTTACTAAAACTAAATGATCGTATGTTACTATGTACAATATGTAAGTAAACCAAAATATGGATAGAATACACGTCATATTCAGGACAGAATACTTATTATGTCCCTATAACAAATGGGTTTATTTGTTGAGGCAGAAAACCTTAGAAGAACATAAATATATCTGAAACGGAAAACGCATATGATTGTCTATAGGGTAACTCGATAAACCTTACAAATAAACCTGCAAAATAAACGCACAAAAGGTTTAATGTCCGTTAAGCCTATAATTATATTGACTCCGTAGTAATAAGGGAGGGACGTATAATTACCTAGAATACCGTAAAGTGAAATGGCTTGGAATAACACAAGCATTATGAACTTACATGTACGTAGGTTTTCGTAGAGGCAGATAACCTAAAAATGTATGTGCACCATGCTAGGAAACACCAAACGTCGTCTTGGAAATACATCGATCTCAGTTATATACTACGCACATCTTTACATGCGACATATTCCTTCACTTATTTAGCCAATAGGGTGAGAGCATAAATAAACATTATGTGTTGTTGATTGTGTTCACAGACTGGGGTATCTAAAGGGGCATGAGGGGAACGTGCCCACCCCCCCCCCCCCCCCCCCATCCCCGCGAAAAAATACAACAGCAACTAAATAATAACAATAATGATAATAATCAAAAATAATAATAATAAAACATAAATATATTATAATAATAATATTAATAATAATAATAATAATAATAATAACAAAAACAATACTACATTAATGATAATAATTGACAAACATTATTCAAACAAATGAGGGGAAATAAATATAAAATTCATAAGTTGTGCCCCTCCTCCCAATTCAGTCTGACGACGCTACACCACTGGTCATAGTAAAGTAGACAGAGGGTCAGGACGATATCTGACGACCCTTGGCGGCCTAGGACCTCCCTGGTTGTGGACGTCGATTGGAACTGTCAATGTTACTATCAACATGATATAACTTACATTTCTTTTCTTCTATATTAGAGATGCATTTATTTAGCATTTGATTCCTGGGGAAGCAAATGTCGTCCAGTACATCAGGTGTCAGAACACAGCCTGGAATGGGCCACGTCCGTTGGTAATTGATTGAAATATATCACACCATGAAAGGAAAAAAAAATACCTCAATTGTACTGAAACCATTGAACGCGTATACCTATGAAATACAGCCAATCCTTTGGATCATAGCAATTGATAATGGACTGAAATATATTACACTATGATAGGAAAAACCGAAACTGTCTAGAAAGCATTGAACATGAAGTATTTGTGTCAACCTTGCGTATCGCTGGTCGTCGGGTCGACGGGCGTCGCGGTGACGACTTCCGTGGTCATATCCGTGGTCGGCACACCAGTGTTGCTTGTCGTCATCGCCTCGTCTGTCGTCTTGGACCCGTTATCGTCCTTCGTCGTTGCACCGCCCGCTGATGTCGGCAGCGCGGTGCTTTCGTCGTCGTTCGCAGTCACCTCCTCGCTAGTTGCAAGCGTCGGTGGTGGTGTGGTAGTAGTTGTCAATTTCGGTTTGGTTGGTATTATGAACGTCGTCGTCGATGGCGAGCTTGTCGCAGTTGTAGAAGTGGTTGCTGATGTCGATGTGGTAGAAGTTGTCGTCGTCCGTCTCGCTTTGGTTGGTATTATGAACGTCGTCGTCGATGGCGAGCTTGTCGCAGTCGTGGAAGTTGTTACTGATGTCGATGTGGTAGCAGGTGTTGTGGTTGTCAGTTTCGCTTTGGTTGGTATTATGAACGTCGTCGTCGATGGCGAGCTTGTCGCAGTCGTAGAAGTTGTTACTGATGTCGATGTGGTAGCAGTTGTCGTGGTCTTAGCGTTCGCCGATGATGTTGGGGTATCCGTCGAGGAAATTGTAGTTGCCAATGTTGCTGCAGTCGAAGCTCCTGTAGTTGAACCACCTGACGATCCTGCAGCTGCAGTCGTACCTCCTGAGGTTGAACCACCAGACGATGCTGCAGCTGCAATCGTACCTCCTGAGGTTGAACCACCAGACGATGCTGCAACTCTAGTCGTACCTCCTGAGGTTGAACCACCTGACGATGCTGCAGCTGCAGTCGTACCTCCTGAGGTTGAACCACCTGACGATGCTACAGCTGCAGTCGTACCTCCTGAGGTTGAACCTCCTGACGATGCTGCAGCTGCAGTCGTACCTCCTGAGGTTGAACCACCTGACGATGCTGCAGCTGCAGTCGTTCCTCCTGAGGTTGAACCACCGGACGATGCTGCAGCTGCAGTCGTTCCTCCTGTAGTTGAACCGCCTGACGATGTTGCAACTGCAGTCGTTCCTGATGCAACTGTTGTAGGCACAACTGTGGTGGTAACAATTGAGGGGGCCGCCGTTAATGCGCTGTTGGTTGCGGGTGAGGCCGTAGTTGCAGCTGAAAGTGTACTCATGCTGGCTGAGGTTGCGGTGGATGCATCATTTCCTGTCGCGAGTGTTGTTGTTGATGAGGTTGCAGCGATAATGGCCGAGGTAGAGGCCACATATTGTGCTCCTAATCATGAAACAAAATAAAAATGAAAAACATACGAAATTAGTAAGGCCTAATTGTTCACATTATAGTGCTAAATTTAGATGTGGATGCAATATTTCGAATGCTATTACTTGCCAGAAATTTGAGGTTGCAGAGATGGGGACACAGAGCTGTATTGTTCGTGTAAAAAAAAATAAATCACAGTACTGGGTATCACTGCACGACTTGTGTTGCATCGGCATGTCTTTAGGAAATAAATTGTTGCAAAATGTATTTATGATTTGGCGCACTTGAGTATGAAGAAGGAGCAGTTTGATTCACACCCGAAAACACACCCGAAAAAGGGAAAACAAAGATAAATACAACATAAATTCACATTCAAACTATTTCACGATACGTGTACTTTGACACGATGATGCAGCTGGATAAACTCATCTCATCATTTGATCTCGGCAAATAATCTTATTATGATACAATATAATATGATTGTAACTACTGTCCAATCAGCATGGAGCCATGGAGGCAATCATGGCAACAGTTAAGCCGTTGTCATACATGTCATATCAATTACAATATAATTATACACTTCAATTTAAAAACAAAGTTTATGAAACGGGGCCTAGGTGTGTTTGTATGAACCGGTAGCTATTTTAGTATGGTCTGAGCATGCAGTAGACCGTCAGTCTGCGCGACCGAATGTCTGCAAAACAATTTACATGCAAATGTAATTTGCTTTCAAAATATGTCAGAAATACAACGAATGAAATCCAATCGAATGAAAGGTTGTTACAGATGCCCATAATGCAGAATTTTTGTCCAGCGGGCTTTCGATAAACTGGACTGTTAGTAGGCGTGATAATTACCCCAGATAAACCATACGAGCGCAGCTACGACTCCGGCGATGAGTAGGACGACGAGGAAGACGACCCAACACCAGCAACAAAAGCCACATCGTCCTCCTCCTGCACCTCCTCCTCGACGTCGATCATATCTCCGCCTTCGTCTCCCCATCTCGGGATCCGCCAAACGCCCGTCATCATCGACCGGATGGACGCGCGGGTCACGTCGCTGCGACGACGTCAGTTTGGAAGTGGAGGCGTTGTGCTCGAGGTCGTCGTACATAACTTGGTACGGTGGCGGCGTCCAGGCCTCGCGCCCGGGAGACCCGCGGCCATCGCCCCGTTTCGATGACCGCCGCGGCTTACCGCTGGCCGGGAACTCTCTGTAAATAAGCAACAATTTTCGGTTTTAATTTTGATATCAATATCCATTCATGAATATAGAATAATAAAACAAAAATTGTAATATGCAAAACAGAACTCATCACAATTACACAAAACTTTCATTGTTGTGGTAATCATAATAATCAAAACCAACTTTTACCAAGTTTCTTTGCTCGTAAGTAAAGAGATAAAGTTTGTTGATCATTTCCAACACAAAATTAAAAGTAATTTTAGTCACATATCAAACAAAATTATCAAAACCCAAGAAGTGTGCTTCCTCTAGAGAAACCGGAATTCTACAGTTATACAGTATATAAATAACAAGTCTTTCTCTAAAATATCGACGGAGCTACAGTCTTAACGGACATTATTTGCAAAGTATAGGCAAATCTGCGCCATGGGCTATGTACGAGTTAAACACAGGGATAATCTAATGTCACCTCGGCTAGATCTACATTATAGTCACTGCCCTTGTTTTAGTAAACACTCGCTAAGTGTGTTCATTCCCTTCTTAATACAAAGCCCTTTTAGCCACAGGCCCGTACTTAGTCAAAGAAAATGTGTAAAAGGGTACTCTTCAGAAGGCCGGCAGGTCGTATTTTTTGATTTTTTGTTTGATTTTTGTTTACCAAATATACTTTCCGTTTCTTATCTGACAATGTCTGACAATTCAAGCAACAGCCCAAAAATGTATCAACCTTCTATAGTTAATCCCCAAATAATATGATTATGGCAGAATCTTGGTCATGTTGGCTTTGCCCAAGCAATATGCTTATTTTCACGGAATATCGAATCCAAATGCAATGAGCAAATTAAGACTGATAATGTGATTTTTTGACAGAATTTTCCTAAAGTTAACCCAGATGTTGCCGTTAGTTTTGAAAAAATGTTCCTCCCTGTAATGTATTTTCCGATCATTGAATTCCCAAGATGTTTAGATTAGCAGTGAGGACGCAGAGGCCGGGGTTGGACTGATTGGAGGCACACTATATGCTTGTCTTTATTTTGTAAATAGTTTTACCCGTGTGTTTATTGCTTAGTCAAATAATAAGGGGCATATGCCCACGTGAACACTCCACGTCCCACCCGCCATCATCCCCCCCCCCCCCCCCTCCCAACCCATCCCACTGCATCCATAGCTGTAACTACGCCCATCTTGGACGGTTAGAGATAGATCCACGAGTTGGTCTTAAAATGGGTACCATCTTTAGACAAATCTTACTAATATTATTTGGTTTTGAGCTCAGAAACAGAGGCCAACAAATCTTATCCTGCGGCTAATTACAAGACAGTAGAGATAAGCTAGGTTGCGCCATATGCAGGTGAGGGTTCCATTAATCTCTTTCTGAGTTTCGTACTCTCTGCAGCCCGTTGCAGAAAGAGGTACAATCGATTGTAAGACTTTTACAATTCATTGTAAGACAGACAATTTGCGCGTTTCAACCAATCACATTTGTGCATTTAGAACACATAAGCTGACTTACAATCAATTGTAACTTACAATCGATTGAATATCTTGCTGCAATATATACGCCGCCGCGGCCCTAGCTGGACGCTCATAATTATGAACTTATTATAGCCTCCTTCAACAATGAGCATTGATGGGAATGCTTATATGTTACGTTTTATGTCTAAGAATATTATTAAAACTGTTTACGCAAGTTCCGAAATACAATTTGGATTGACCATAATCTAATAACCTAAGAAAATAGTGGGGGGGGGGGGGGGGGGGGAGTATTGGGTGCTGCGATGCCCCCCCCCCCCCCCCCCCCCCCCTCCCAGCTACTGAGCGTTTTGAAAATAATGTATATAATTATTCGGGTAAAAGACCATCTCGCATTATTTGGGGCAGCTACAATAATAGTTATTATTTCGTCGTCTAACTTTCATTTCTTTTTCTTTTTTTCAGAACGTATGTGTCATTGAATTCTATTATCCTTTTACAACTACGTTGAAAGAAAATCAATCTCATACAGCACAAATTAAATTCAGTCACTTTGACTGCGTTTATCAGCTAAAATCAAATTAAATATCATTCAGTGAGTGAACAGTAATTGGTACAAGCAAGAAAAGAAAAATTAATGTAGGGTATATGATTCGATGTCCGGATTCTACAATTATGTTACCCGACTTTAATGCTCGTAAATTAAACATCTATACCGGTAAATGTAAACTCACAATATTGATCTTCAAGTTGTGCGTTTCTCACACAGGTCAACTCTGAAGAAATGTTTTCTTAGATATAATTAATAATGTTCTCTTTCTTGTTACTTCATTATTCGTCCACCAAAATACGGTATCGGCTTAGGCAGAAGAGAACCGCCGATGTTCTTATTTTTTTGGTAGATCTTATCTCTCTAAAACACCTATAAACATCTATAAACATACTGGCCCGGATTCATAAAGCAGGTTTGTAGGAGGTTTGTACAAACCATGGTTTATCCATGGTCTACATAACTATGGAGTGCTGCTCGTATACAAGTAAAACCATTTATAATTTATAATGATATGACTGTTAGTGCTTGCTAACCAGCAACTTTCACCATGTGAGAAGACAAACATTTATTTGGTGCATTTTGTAAATGTGTACCATCAACACTGTTAACAAGTGAGGAGTTTACATTCTTTCTCCATCAGTTTACAAATGGCACTCCATAGATGTAGACCATGGATAAACCATGGTTTGTACAAACCTCCAACAAACCTGCTTTGTGAATCCGGGCCAGTATATTTATTGAAGTAAGTTGACGTTAGAAGATCAAATTAGGCAGACAAGAGAAAATGTATTGATTTTGTTTTATTTATGTATTTTGTTCTGCACTCATATGGGATGGGTAACTGATTACCTATAGTTTATATAAAACAAAAATTTGTTGTAATGTTTACTCTTTCAGTCGTTCCAGAATGCCAGAACGCTGTTAACAAAATTATATATAGTTTCAAAATAAGAGAGAAATTAAAACAATCTAAATACATTAATTTTCATTTCTTCTGCTAATAACATAATTTATGCCAAAACAACAAGGTACAAGAAAATGTCAAGAGTTCCCAATGAGTTTGGTTGAATAGTTAATAATTTTTATCTTTGCTCAAACGGTAAGATTTGTATAAGAATAATAATATAAATAATAATAATAATACAGGTTACTTATATAGCGCTATTCACAACGTATCATAGCGCTTACAAATTTAACAATTACAACATAACACAATTACAAGAGTCTTACAAACTACAACAAATCAAGGAAAGAGGAAGGATTTTAGATGCTTTTTAAAGAATCAACATTTTCTATTGAAATTTTGGAGATGATATTTGAATGAAAGAATTGTTATAGTGATTACAAATATTAATAAATGTTCAACGTTTTCAAAAAGAAATATGTTCGTTGAACGAAACGGGTGCTTTGATAAGTATCAATCATTATTAGTACTATTATTTGTTTTACTCGTATTATTAGTACATGTATCATTATTATTTGTAGCCATTATTTGTGGAACAATAGATAGTTAGAACATAATATTTTAAATAAGGTAAAACGTCTTAGTGAACATTTAAATGGAAACAGTAATACTTACTCAGAGCTCATTTTCACAATCGTGAAACTAATCCTTTTGATATTCCTTATTTATCCAGACAGGAAATAATAAATCCCATTACAAATTCCATATTAATTAGATCCATATGAGTCAGCAGATAAGTTTTTCTCCAAAGAGGACTATTCAATTACCATAACAACGGACGACGCAAAATCCTTACACAGAACTACCCTAGCTGCTGCACAAAAGGGCGGGAGCTATTCAAGTGCTCGGAGAAAGTAGAAAGTAGAAAGTATAGATGATGCGAGGTCCTGGAGGAAAGTAGAAAGCCTCGCTTTCACTGCAGATCGAGGCATGGTTAGGGTCCCATATAGCGGTAGGGGTAAATAAAGAGGGGAGCAAAGTGTCTATGCATGTAGGAGGAATTTCTGTGGCCAAAACCTGACTAGGCCTTCTGCACCTGCTTCTGCTTCTGCTTCTGTTGTTTCTGTACAAACGCCTGGTGTGGCTATCCCGTACATTATATTCATATTTCATACAAACCCTGGGCCCATCTTAAATGACACTAGTTTATATACTTGCCCCAAAGTAGACTTAGCATCAACATGATCAAACTATATTTTAAGCCAGAATATAGTTTCAAAATGTGCGCCTCTAATTTAATTAAATTTCAATCTGTATGTCCCATTTTCTAGTAATTTAGGGGAGGGGGGGGGGGGGGGCTACCCACAGGGGGTACAATTACCTCACTCCCTCCATGCCCCCTCCCATCATTATCATAGCTACGCCATTGCATGGACCAAGCTAGTCTAGGTTCTATACTCTGTATACACCTTTCCCCCATAATATCGCGTAACCCTGTGAATCTGTCAGTACGCCCGATGAATCTGTACGGACAGCATACAGATTCACAGGGTTACGCGATATAATTATGGTGGAAAGGTGTATAGTTACAGAGTATATAATCTAGACTAGGACCAAACCCGCGTCGGGTGATGTGTGAAACCCTCAAAGGCTCCTTGTTTGGGTAAGAAGTTAAAATGACATGAAGTCAATATAGAGAAGAAAAATTACTTTTGACAAACCTACTATACATGTATTGACAAACCTCATATATTACGTCACAGGTGCACTTGTGTATCATAGGCTTCATTGGGATTATTGGTAACAAACTTTCAGTCTCAATTATATAGTGATGTAATCATGGAACGGGCGGTGAATTTTCTTTCTGGATTTAGTTTGTTTTCCCGGTAGAAAAACGTATTGGGGCATTCTTTGAAAAGTGAAACTTTTTCGGAAAATTGAAGTTTTATTTTTCTGTAGTTTTGTTCCATTTTTGGAATGATCCATGTGTAAAGTTTCATGAAATACATGATTTGAAGTTTAAAATGAAACTTTTTTACTCATTTGCATAAATGTACATATTTCAATATTTTTCTAATAATCATAATTCAGAAAATAATCAAGATATCAAAAGGATAATTAGCAAGCTCATTCTTCTCACTTTTCTGTACAGGTTGATACCAACTTTGTAAAAATTCAACCTTTCATTCTTTTCTAAACCCAATATTATAAAATTCCCATTTTTCCATTCATATTGTACATGTCACACACGTGACCACCCCAAAATGTCACACACGTGACCAGACGTTGCCACATAATTAAGTACTATAAAAAACAACGGTTTGATATAATTCTCATTCATTGCTATTGTTGTACTTACAAATGTATAGTACTTCTCTGGTAATAAGATGAACATTATAGCTATTCATATTTTAAAGAATTTTCCAAATGAAATTTAGTTATGAAAAAAGCGCTCCGTGCGAAGTCACACACGTGACCCATGCCATTTGACCTTTGACATTGAATTACGTAATCCTTATAAAATCTTTTGTGTTAAGTTTGAAAGACTACAACATATTCAAGTCACATATGAAGTGAAAATCATTATAGTCTCATACTTACTGAAATATAAGCATCCCATTTCAAAATTTGTCATGTTTTGGGTCACACACGTGACCAAGAATGGCCCTATTACCTTTCTAAAGCTTCAATTTCTATTTCTGTGCCACCCTGAGATTATATATCTATCCCCTCCCCATCTCTCTACTATTTCACTTTGCACTTCTCACATGGATCCATGATATATGCCCATATACTAGCTAAATGAAATATTATTTGATGATCCGATGGAATTTGCTCCCAGTATATTTGTTTAGTTTGTCTAGAGAGAGTGGAATTTCGCTCTCTTTCGGGTGCTTGTTCATTTTTTTAATAATGTTACATAAATCTGTTTTAAACGTCGAACCCCATCATACCCACCCTTCCTTATCATTAATGTATACCTGCGTTGTAGTCACTGAGAAAGAATAAGAATAACCAACAGCCCTTTTAAGGACTAATAACCAATGCAGAATAACGGGCCTTTTTCAGAACTATACTCCGCACAAAAAGAAACAGGACACTTATTTAAGACAACATATATCATATTTGTTAACGATAAAATATATGTTATTGTATATCAAATTAAAGATAAAATTACCCTCTTCGATATTAGCATAGAATCCAGGAGAAATCATTCATGCATGACTTGTCACGGTCAATTAACCACCGCAAGGTCTATTTAAAAAATAACCAAAATGGAACATCCATTCAACCATGTAAATGTTGACAAGCATGATATAAACGCTATATTCATGACATGGCATGATTATTGATTACAAATGTGATCTTTTTTAGTTTCATCTCAATAGAAAAGGTGTAAATGAAGACAGTGAACGTTGTAGGTTTTATTTTCATCCAAATGTAACAAAATGGGGAATTCCATGGCTAAGGTTTATTCGTCGAAACTACAGTTTGTGCCCTGATTTCAGCATGAAACTTGGTATAAATTCTTCTCAAGAATTATCCGTATAGTCAAAAGATCTTCAAAATCTGATGTCACCCTTGGTCAACCATTTGGGCAACATGTCACTTCTCTAGGTAACTATGGTTGAAATTGCAAGGGACAAATGAAACAGACAAGCTTCATGCCTCAAAAACAGACCAATTTGGTTCATGCATGAACGATTACACCTTTAATTTATATTCTGCCTGTATAGGAATAAATTTCCTTTAATTTGATATATGATAATGTACACTCTGTCGTACATAAATATTAAATATTTCAACTTAAACAAGTGTCCTGTTTCTTTTTGTGCGGAGTATATATGGCGAACGCCGCAAACCTACTGTTTACATTAATCGAGTAAGGCGTTTTAATTAACGAACTGTATGTATTTAACATTTTCCGAGGTAGTTATCTGTCGAATAAGAGGGCGGGTCAGTCCCCTATCTTTTATTATTATTATTATTTGTATTTATTTATTTATAATTTTTTTTATTTTTTTTATATTTTTTTTTATTTATTATTATTTTATTATTATTTATTTTATTTTATTAATTTTTTTTTTTTTTTTGGGGGGGGTCTCATACGAGGCTACGTAACTGGTTCTGTAGAACCCTTTCCCCTTAACGTTGCAGCACCGTTCTGTTCTATATAAAAGGGTTTCTTTGGCTATCCACAAAGCCAACTATTGTGTTTGAAGAAGACCGCAAAAAGCAGGCGAGGGGGGTCCACAAGACCACAACCAATTTATTTCGTATACCGGGTAGCAGGTATACAAACAAACAATTATACAAAATAATGCGCCTCGTTACGTTGGCAACTGCAAACTACGTGAAATGACAATCACTAAACAAATAACAGTCGCAATACCAAACTATTTCCCTGCTTTTTTTGCTTTATGAACAAAATAATTGTGGAAGGAACATTTCTCGACTACAAACGAAAAACAATGAAAATGCATCAGTTTGCTTTGGACACTGCAAACCAAGGGAAAAACAGAAGGACTAAAAATAGATTTAAAAAGAGTAGTCACACAAAAAGACGCATTTGTTTAGCTTCGGTGTGGTTTATGGAAAGATGCATTTGGAAATGGGAATTGAGATTAAACTTTCCCGATGTTTGCAATACGGATTTGCATGACCTAATCTAAAAGAGAGGGTTTTTGAAAGCAGCTAGGAACAAGTTGTTACATAATGAACGTGACAACAACTGAAGTCGAAGGCAATGAAAAGCAAATAGACTACCCCCCCCCCCCCCCCCCCCCCCCCCCCCCCTCCACACTCTCTCTCTTCCATGTCTATGTCTTCCAGGCATTTACAAACTTATTAGACGTTTGGTGTAAATACATATCTCCGATTTGTTTAGCCCTATAGGCCACACGTCTACTATTATGTAGTGAAAGCTCCAGAAAGGGAAATCTTTAAGCATATTTGACTTGTTAATAAATGTACAAAAGTGTGAATTATTTCATTTTGGGGGTGTATTTCATATTTAATATGGACAATGTTATATTCTTGTTATGTAACATAATGTTCTATGGACATCTGTCGTGTGCAGTAGAGTCTGAAATAAAGTAAATAAAGTGAATTGAATTGAATGTACTAGCTCTTATCTGCTATCTTTATACCTCGAAAAAAAAAAATTATTAACATTTTCAACTAAATCAACAAAATACCAACTATCCATGACGGCCCCGTTGTAGAAAGAGATTATACACTCAAATGTAAGTTACAATTATTTGTAAGTCAGAAAATGTGCGCATTTTACCCAGTCAGATATGCGCACTTAGTCACATGATCTGACTTACAATTAATTGCAACTTTACAATTGACCGCATCTCTTTCTGCAACAGGGCCTAGCTATTACAAATCACACAATGCACACAGCCAATTCATATAACACGACCCAAAATATCAGACACGACATTCATGGTGCAAATAATGAAATACATTGCTGTGCTTGATCTTTATTCATCTTGAATAGGCATCATTAATTATTTAATATCAATGAACAATTGTAATAAACAAAGATCATCCAGATTAGAGGTCAATGTTTACAAGCACCATAAATCAATATGAGATTTCAGTGCAATATCGGGTAACATACATAAATGACAAATATGTTTAAAGAGCATATAATTAGGACAGTGGTGTAGCATGGTCCAAAGAATTGGGATTGGGAGCATTTGAATTATCTGTGGGCACACATTTTGTATTTATTTCCTTTTTTTATGATTTGTTACTACATGTATATGTCACTCCTGACGACGGATAGTCAACCTATTCGAAACGTCGAGCCCCTCCTACCATCCACCCTCTCCTCGCAATACCAACAGTCCTTTCCAGGACTAGTCCAACAGTCCTTTCTAGGACTACCAACTGTCCGTTTTAGGACTCTCCTAGAAAGAATACCAACAGTCCTTTTCAGGACTATCCCAACAGTCCTTTCTAGGACTACCAACAGTCCTATCTAGGACTACCAACAGTCCTTTCTAGGACTACCAACAGTTCTTTTTAGGACTCTCCTAGAAAGAATACCAACAGTCCTTTTCAGGACTACACCAACAGTCCTTTCTAGGACTACCAACAGTCCTTTCTAGGACTACCATAGTCCTTTTCTGGACTCACCAATCCACCCATCTCACATGGTGCAACCGCAAACCACACGTATTATATACACCAGTTAATAACACCACCATGGAAACCAATACTTACAAGCAACATTTACATGTATTAGGTTTGTATTGTTGTTGTTTTTAATTATTATTGGGGGGGCCTTGTGCTCCTGTGGTTCCCCTCCCACATAGCTACGCCATATGGATAGGCTCTACCAGGAATTAAACTGGAGACCTTACTTAGGATTGCTAGACCAATGCTCTAGATAACCATCTAAGCTACCGACTCGATGTGGTGTGGCAAGATGGTAGAGCACGCCAGGCTTTCCAATCGTAAGATCCCGAGTTCAAACCCTGCCCACTACGTTTGTCCTGCAGCAAGACAAGTTATCCACAATTGCTGCTCTCTACCCAGGTGTATAAATGGGGACCCAGTAGGTCTGGAGGTAAAAGGATCTTCTCAATGCCCATGAGCCACTTGAAAGGAATGCTCCCCAGGGAGTGGAGATGGTGCAGACAATGTGCGCAGACTGGTTTGCATTGTATCCTATGACATGGGTAATAATAGTGTAAAGTGCCTAAAGATGATATTGTATCATATTAAGGGCTATATAAATGGAACAGTACTATTATTAATTGGTGGACCCCAAGTTGGTCTAGGAACATATCCCTGCCAGATTTTAATTCTTTGCTCTTTTCACATTGATTTATATTAAGCACGTCAGTTTCCCCTGTGATTACAATGAACATAATAAAGTGAAAATATATATATTTATGCAAAAATTACCTTTTTTACAAGGTGAACATTAATTATTCTTGTGCATCTTCTTTTTTTGATAGTAGTAATTTGCACTTTCCAAATCTTTCACACACATAATTTCATGATTATTACATATCAGTTGCTGTATAATATAATTTCATTTATATGTAAGTCCACACATATACACAATAAAAAGCTTACATAACAAGACATAATTGGAACTCTGATTTAAACAAAAAAATATCACACTGTGTTGTCACACAATTAAACTTTATAAATTAACATCATGTTCTTACATTGATATTTTGTTTTCATTTAATTAACCTAATTAACATTGGGGTAATCAAAAACGTGATTTAAATTTTAAGGCAATATCAATTTATACATAATGCAACTCGGAAGAGCCCTTTTTCCAACAGGCTCTAGATTCAACTTTTTGTGATCTTAAATTACTACTTAAGTCATAATTAAAAGTCACTATACCTGATGAATATTCCCACTATATTATACCATAGTGTGCATTACATACAGTTATCTGGCCCGCAATCGGAACTTTTAATCAACATACTTTTAAAAGCCTAATTATTATAAAATACAAATTTTTGCCTGAAACGCGCTTGAAACTGCTGGTTCTGGGCATGAAGAAGTTTAATTAACACAATGAACACAAAAGGAAACAGTTATAAAAAAAAACACATAATACATACATTGCAAAACAATTATACAATAATATAAATTTAACACAGCAAGTGAAAATACACAAAGTCCATTTACTTGTTTGTGCACAATTTGGCTTTAAAAAATACATGTCCAAGAAATGCATTACCTGAATTTAAATGAATTGCCCGTGAGTCATAATGATTAAAGGCTGGAATATTACTGGAATGTAACATAGAAGTTAATACAAGAAATGCATGTATACATCTGGCATATTGCACATGATCATCATAAAATACAATAATTCTGCTATCCTAAATATAGGATTTCTCGGTCATTTTCGTAAGTTGGCCACACAAATTAATTTTGTGTGCATTCAATTTCGCTGATTTTGTCACCGCAGAGCTCTGTATTTTGTAGTTCAATTCTTTTTTTAGCATTTGAATTCATATAACGATCATTCAGAAACATTTTGCTTGCATTCGATCTAAAATGTGTTTCTATTTCGTGAAATTGTCATTCAATTTAAAGCGAGAAAATTTGTTATCACGTAATACAGCCTTCCATGAATTCTGTTGGCGAAATTGAATACTAATAGCGTGCTTTTTAAATTGAATTATATAAGTGCTAAATCACTTGAGCGAAGAGCTAAATAGAATGAAGGAAATACAATTTTGAACGACAGTTGTACAAGCCTATAGCTCAATTTCGCGAATTTGAATGAACCGAATATCAATACGAGGGAAAGTTTAAGGAATTGGCCGAGAAAACCTATTATATAAAGTTAACCACAATAAGTATCGTAGTAGTGTGCATGACAATAATACAAATTACTGTGTTACTAGTACAGTATTCTATCCACTTGAGACTGTATGCCATTGTGCTTTCAAAATAAAATTGGTCAACTGTTGGTATCAATTCTCTCTGCAGTCACTGACATGTGAAAAGCAAATGCCTACCCATTTAAGCGGAGACTAACAGTTTCAAGTATGTTGTTAACATTGCATAATCAACATTTATATGTGTATATACCTGTACCTGTGAACATGATATTCCATTTATTTTGTTTATATTTATCATGACATGACGTTGCATCAATTATCTTTACTAATGATACAAAAACAAACAATGCACAGCCACTTTGATCATTTAAATCAATGTGTGAAGCAAAAGACTAGGCATTTAAACAAAAACTCATTATATGATTACATAAATGGTACCCTGGGGTACCAAACGAATATCCGCCATTTTGTTTAATTAATTATTTATTTTTTAGGCTGTACCAGGGTATAGCGTGCATACAATCGCTCGCTGCACTGCATACACAACGCAATTACGGTTGTGCTTCGAGTGGACACAAGATGGCGCTACACAACGCGGTACCCCGGGGTACAACGGTACCCCGGGGTACCGCGTGTGTCATCATATATCATAGTCACATAAAGTCAAACCCGTCTTAGCAGCCACCTGTCTATAGCAGCCAACCTGTCTATAGTGGCCATCAAAACTTATCCCCTGCAAGGAAAAACAGTGCTATTGAACCTGTCTATAGTGGCCACCTGTCTACAATGGCCACTATTCTTGACTCCCTTGGGTGGCCACTATACACAGGTTTGACTGTAGTTACATTTTACAGGCACCAGATCATATTTAAAATTTTTGGTAGCATTTGGTGTTTAAAAAAACACTTAAAGCTCATTACTATAACAAGTAAGAATTGTGCGTCGACGCGAGCATCAATGTAGCGAACCATTAACAAAGTAAACCCATTGCTTATGATAACCTGGTAGGCCCTGTATTATCTGTATAATAGCACTTGCAAAATCTAGTAGGGAACAGGTTAGTGCAAAGATGGAGATGAACACTGGCCAAGGGCCACTAAAAGTGAGCTTTAAGCCACCAAAACTGCATTTTATTCTTGAATGCCATTAACCCATTCAATACATTATTATTATAGTTAAAGTCCTTCCCATGCCAATTTGGCACATAAGGCCATGTCAAAAACAATGTTTAACTTCGTTACGGTGTGGTAGGGCATAACCCCTGCAACAGTAAAATAATACTTTCTAGAACTTTTAAGCATTGAAAACAGGTTTTCCAAGAAACAAAATACAAAATATTTTAATTAATTTCTTCCTGAACATTTTCCATCAACAATTTAAAGCCAAAATACCATTTACATAAAGTTTGTTCCGCCAAGAACATTTGTCATCAATACTATAAAGCCATTATACCATATAGATATGAAGTTTGTTTTGGGGGGCTACAGCACCCCCCCCCCCCCCCCCCATCCTTCCTTGACCCCCCATCTGTACTCTAGGGGGAAGGAGCACGATCATGACCCAGAACTAGCCCTAATTCCACTGATTTCCAGATATGCTTGTGTAATACTTTACGGTTGAATGAGTTCGGGAGGTTTGTGTCATTCTAGCATATTGACATCGATGAGATAGAGTCAATGGCCCGAATTCTCATCAGTGGCTCAACTTGAGCCCGGCCCAATGTGACAGAGACTACGGGTAACCAGTTAAACCATTTTGTACCTGCAGACCTATTGTGTTGTCCCTATTGGTCCCCGGAGATATTCGAATTGTTTCCTTTCATTATCCAGTCAATCCCTTGAGTTCTGCTTATAAGCATCAGGACAATAGGCCCTTTGAAATTCAGTCATAGTATAACAGGTCACCAGCAATACAATGCCCAGGATGATCCAGGACGCAATTTGACTGAATTTCAAAGGGCCCATTGTCATGATGCCTATAATCAGAACTTAAAGGGATAGTTGAGTTCTGGTAAGGAGAGTACAGTTTTGGTGAAACTGAATTTTAGTAACCAAAACCTGCATCATTACATTACAAACTAATAGTTATAACTAGAAAGGAACACAAAATTACAAATGACGTAGTAAAGATCATGTTATCATTCAAAAAGAGCCGTTAAAACGTAAGAGGTTTCAACCATTTTGAATAAAATATTGCGCATGTGATGTTTTGTTGAAATAGTGATTAGATAGAGAAATAACCAACAACTATTTAAATACCTATTTTGTAACTTTTTGAAAAGAGGAAGCATTTTTTTTAATTGTTTAACGGCTGGTTCAAAATTCTCTAATAAACCTGGGGCCCCAGCTTTATTACAAATTGTTATATTTATGGATATTTCAGCCGTCTCTGAACCGATTTTGATCAAACAAAGATGATTTTATTATTTAAATATTATGTTCTTTCAAATTTTACACTCAGTTTTTCATTACCTCACCAAAAAAAAAAGTAGTCTAGCGCCCTCTCTACCAAAACTCAACTATCCCTTTAAGGGATTGACAGGATAATGAAAGGAAACAATTATAATATCTCCGGGGACCAATAGCGACAACACAATAGGTCTGCAGGTGCAAAACGGTTTAATCTTTTTAGGCCGGGCACAAGTTGAGCCACTTATGAGAATTCGGGCCATTGATGCTAATTACCATGGTAAATGTTGCTGGTCCATAATCGGGCCCCTGGGTCCAGTGCCCCTAGCCCTCGTTACCGGCTCGCCTGCCGACAAAGTGGTCCATAGCCTTATCCGTCTGAAAGAAATCCTCCAGCTTTAAGACGGCCTTCTCTGGCAGCAGGCTGAAAATTAATGCGAGAATTTAAAATCATCATCAGTATAATCAGTTTGAAAATCTTCGTCAAAAAAGGATAATTGAACGGCAATGGAAAATTCAGCAATGTCAATATTAACACTTAGATTTAGCACTATGAAGGATTATGGCCTTCTCTGTAAAAGTTAATGCGAGTATTTAAAATCATCACCAGTATAATCCGTTTGAGAAGCACTTTATTGCAAACCTTTGTCAACAAAGGATACTTGGAATGAACAGCAATGGAAAATACTGAAATGGCAATATTTACAAGATTTAGCACTAAGCAGGTCATATTCGTTCACAATAACTTGAAATGGCAGAGAAGAAGATAGACAAGGAAAATAATGATGTAACCTGCGAAATTAGAAAATGCTTTGCAACTAGTAGAATGAGCATTAAAATGCTAAATAAGAGCTTTTCAAATTATTACAATGAAAGTTTGCAAGCTTAACTCCTATCTTTATGTTCTCAAAACTAACACTGGTTCGCTGTGTGGGCAAGCAAAAAGGTATGAAAGTCATATGGATGGCACAGGATTTATCATGAAATATGGCCACCCTATGAACAATTTCATAAATCCACCACAAAATAAGTCAAGAAACTGTAATGGTTTGTACTCACTCTTTGAGTAGAACCATCAGGTGCAGTAAATAAGGCGTCCTGATCAGCGTGGTCCGTGTCTGCACTGCTTCTAGAACCTTATCCGCAACATACTCTGGCTCTAGCGTTGGCATTATCATGTCGTATCTGTGAAAATAAGCCGTGATAATCAAACGTTATAAACCCCTTGCCTGGATGAACCTTGTAGGCTAGGTACAAAATGTATGGGGATGGCAGATTATCAAAGGGAACTCATTAATCATAAATCAATGCCTTCGTTCTGAGCTTGGTTTCTTGAATAGGAATACAAGGCATCCTCATCAGCGCAATCTCTGTTATTAGAACTTTCCTCTGGCTCTAGTGTTGGTGTCATGTTGTACTGTATCTGCAGAATTCAGTCATGAAAATCATTGGTCATTACATATCAAAATCAAATTTCT
This sequence comes from Echinarachnius parma, assembly GCA_037951105.1. Taxonomy (NCBI): domain Eukaryota; kingdom Metazoa; phylum Echinodermata; class Echinoidea; order Clypeasteroida; family Echinarachniidae; genus Echinarachnius; species Echinarachnius parma. The sequence continues at coordinate 142,514 of JBAMJV010003226.1, forward strand.
CATAGCTATATGCCTGAGCCATGCTTAACCCATTCAACATGGGAACCTGGTGTAAAGTGTATTAACTAGATATGAGAAATGCAAAAATTGGTTAGGCAAGGGGTTAGGTAGGTTGCACTCTTACTTACAGTAATGAATATGTAATGTAATGGACAGTAATGTCATCAATGCTGGAAAAAAATGAAATTTACATTTTAAAATATTCACTCCCCTGGTTATTTCTTAAAGGGATCTAGTAACTTTGTTGAGATGTGCAAAAACTGATGAATGGTTGATGCAATGTATACTGTTGTTATCTCATATGTCCTCAGGGTATTGTGTGAAAATTTCAGGTCAAATGGACAATGTATGGCCAAGTAATGAGCGAAAATGCAAAGTGATATTGGGTGATATTCACCAACTCACTGCATTCACTTTGTACAGGGATGAAAATCTCGCCCGGAGATTTTCTTATCTAAATACTTCAATCATACATATCTTTGTAATGAATACCCAGGGAGCAAAGGGGGTTTTTCATACATGGAATGTTATAAAAGGTTTGGGCCCAGAATTGTCTTCTAGGACCTCGTAGAAGCACAACCTAGGTGGACAACCTCGCGAACTAGCTACTGGAAGGCCAGAAAACACATATTAAGGATTTTACCCCTAATGTACGTTAAAAGCGCCATAAATCCTTAGGGTTCATGAACATCCTACTCTGGTATTTTCACGATTACACCCAAACGCATGCTGCTATCATCCAATTGCTTCGAATATATCTTTCACAGATAGTTGTGCATCTTTTGATACCAGATTGTGCCTCTTTACTTCTATTGTTTTTTGTCACGTGTCTTTTATATGTCACGTGTCAGATATAGAATGTGAAATTTCACATACGCCTATTCACAAATATAATTGTGGACATGATGCAGATTATAGAATGACACAAATATTTAGCTGTAAAACCTTATACATGTTCGATGACATTTAGTAAGATGAAAAGACAGTAAACTAGCAAAACAGAGGATAAAACAATACAAAATAAAAGAATTTGAAACAAAGAAATACATAAGAATAATTACATGTAATAATTATAATGATAAAATGGATGTTATGATTTAGCTAGCGTATCAATGTATGACGATCGCGGTGCATCATTATGTTTATCCCCAGTCATTGGGTACATACTGCAATCAATCCAGCACACAATAGTGCACATTTCTAACTCACATGGGAGTCTTCCAGCCTGACACATTGTATATGAATACAGTGCTAATGAATCGTTCCATCCTTCCGGGCACTCTCTGATTCAGAACTCGGGACCTCATATATGGAAAGCTTATGCCCTTCCAACCTTTCACACCAAGTCCACGAATATACAATCATAGCTATTTATTACAAGCAAAATCTGTATAATCTGTTTAGGCCCTTGGAACTGTTTTCATACTATTTTTCACAATTTTCATTAAAAATACATAAAATAACCAAACAATCATGTTACAATTCCAAACAAAGTGATTGTGTGGTTATGCATTGTCTCATATGACATTGCAAAGCTGCACTCATTACCTAATAGGGGGCTGGGGGTATGAAGGTACATCGACATCGTTTGGAAAGAGTGCTAAATACAAAGTCAAAATAACGAGGTATGAAAGCTGACATGTCTTTGGAATGAGTCTTTTTCAACTGATTAGATGACATCCTTGTAAAGCTTGATAACTTCAATTCGCAAGAAAAAGAAGGCCAACAAAATTAATCCAAACAACAACAAGAACATGTCAATGCACTTTTTACACATGACAGCTTACTAGTGCAAGTATAAGTCTATTCATATTCCAAAATTGTGCTAAATGAAGGGGTAGAATCGTTATAAAGTATGGCATGATGAAGAATTTTAAATAGGGGAAAACTGCAAAGTGATCAATCAAACCACAATCATGAGGCTACATAATCATATAAAGAAACCAGTTATTGTCAGATGCCAATATATAGTTTATTGGTATTTTCACAAATAACCTATACTATACTTGTGGATTATGCTGATTTAAACTTAATAAGCATTTTTATGAATTAGACCCCTCTAGAACTAAACGTCATTTAAGATCATACACATTTCTGAAAAGTATTTCATTCGCTAAGGAGTATCAATGATGTGCTCAATAACATGTTATAAGCCTACGATCACAAATGGTAGTACATACAGTCATGTAGTTCTTGAACCACAGATGTTGTGCAGTTGACAGCTAACACAGGAACTGCCCTGAGCTTCCTCAGTGAGAACAGTGTTTGGGTGAACAATGTAATAGTTAATGAGTCCTGGAGACATGTACAGTCACCTGATATAACCAAATTTGTTAAAACCATCAACCCGACCAGTTCGAGGATTCAAATTATTGACAAGGTGCCATATATACAAGCTGTTTATACTAGTGATCCCTCTTGAGGATCTTTTCCCAATTAGAACATGCTTCTCCATGGGAGGTTAGGTCACCATCAATGAGTAGTATGCAATGTCACGGATTCAAACAGTAAAGGTCTATGTTTTTCTAAATGTTAAGTGCTCATTCATAATATACATAATAATAATAATAATATATTTGATTTATATAGCGCCTAATATAAAATTATCTCTAGGTGCTTTACCGTAAATTATACAGAATAAACTTAAATACATCTTAAATTGTTTCATTTTACAATAGTTATCTAATATTCTAAAATTAAATAACAATTTACAAAAGGCCAAGAAAATTAACTACATAGGCGTAATTCATTAAAACAAAAGCCTAATACATGTGTGTCCTTCAATGAACATTTCTTTTAGTCAAATACAACTTATAATTATGTGGACTTCTTAAAACAATGATAAGTGTACGATGGTTCAGAAAATGGCCTACAACATTAACACAAATTGTAACATTGTTTAAAGATGTAGAGTATGTCACTTTGTTTTTTTTCTGGTACGAATATAATTTTTTATCATGATTGTTTTTGTCCATGCCCATTACTGTGTTTGATTGTATTATCGTGTACATGAATACAAATAATCTTCCTACTTAACAAATTAACAAATAATTCGACTGAGAGTTGAGGTAAGCGCTACTGCCTTTGCCGCTTCATTTATTTCCCCTTATCTTTCCTTACAGGCTACAACTACAAAATATTTACACTCATTGCTGACTTCTGTATTAGTTCCATGTTAATATTGGCAAAATACGTAACACACATACATACAAGTACATGTATATAAGTGCATTTTTTTCAGATACATCATTAAAATGTTATTAGTAAGAAAATCACTTCATTAAATGGTTCATATTGTATTATATTCTTGATTAAGGTCTATTGTATATCTGTACTCTATAATCAATATATATGTCCTCATTCTACAATATGTACATTTCATTATCAAGCCTATTTTACCTATATTATAATGATTTAGTAAAAATCAGATACCAACAATACACTATAAGGAACTCATATTCTTATGTATTTTATTGTTTTCAATTGTTTGTGTTTTATTATTCTATTGTTTTCGTTTAAATCATTTCCAAAACTTAAACAAATTAAATTGAATGCCATTTGAAGAACTTCAAATACAAATTTTGTAACGTTTTAAATATCTTGAGCATTTCAATGCGTTTTTGTATATAACTGAACGTGCAATTTAAAGTCGTTTGTATAACACGTGACTTAAAATGACACGTGACACACTAACTGAAGATATTATGCAGTCAAATTTGGTATCAAAAGATGCACACGACTCTACAGAATACAAATCTGAAGCGATGTGATGATATCATAATGCTTTGTAGTGTCATTTTGTAAATAGCACAGACAAACCTTCATGAACCCTAAGGATTTAAGGCGCTATTAACGTACATTATGGGTTAAATCGTTTGTACGCGTGTTGTGAACTTCCAGTAGCTAGATCGCGAGGTTGTCCACCTAGGTTGTGATCCTAGAAAGTCGTAGAAGACATTTCTGGTGAACAACCTTTTATAACATTCCATGTATGATATCCTAAAAAAAGGGGTGTTTGCTCCCTGGGTAGAAAGGGAAATTTGAAAAACCGAAAGCTGTCCCATGATTTTATTGTTAATACGAATACAACAAGGTATAAAGGAACCGCTAGAATTACAATTTTATTTTGAGGATTTGGACAATGTTACTAAGTCCCTTTAATCAAAGCCCACCTGATTCTGGTTCCCTAGAACATGTAAGTATTGATCATGTAGGAATTGACGATGGTAAACCTGACCCTGTGTTTCCTACCTCACTTACATTGCTAATTTTTTGTTCATTGATGCAGATTTTAAAAAAAAGCAATACATAGAAAAATATCCACTCCTTTGCAAATCTGAAACACCCACCTGATTCTGGTTCCCTGGAACATGCCAGTGTTGATCATGTAGGGATTGACGAGGGTAAACCGGATCCCGTCCTTGCCGGCCGCGCGCATTTCCCTCGAGATCGCCTGGTGAAAACCGACGGCCGCGAACTTGCTCATGCAGTAGTCGGCCATCCTGGCGGCGCTCACCTCCCCCATGATGCTCGCTATGGTAACGATGTGGCCGTGGTTGGCCCGCATCATGTCTGGTAGGAAGGCCTTCATGGTCTGTTGAACATGGTGACAAAAAGGAGTTGATATTGATTATTCATCGTCAAACTGAATATTAGCTATGCTCAGTAGTCTGTATGACGATTTACATGCTACAGTTTATGCACAAATTCCTGGTCTTAGAGTGTACATGGACAACGCATGTGCTAGCATGTCAAAAGTGCCTGCTAGCCATACATCTCTAAGGTCCAGTAACCGCTTGCCGGAGACGATGCCAGCGTTGTTCACAAGGTTGTACAGTGTACATACGCAATGCATGAGATGGCATGTCAAAAGTGTCAGATATCAATGCATTTTCTATGCACCACCTACTAAACACAACAGTATGGTAAGGGGTGTATGAGTAGTTCTTACCCAGACATGGGCCAATGCGTTGACGTCCATGGTCCTCTGTATCTCAGTGTCCGGTAGGTCCAGGAACTGCTTGCCCGAGACGATGCCAGCATTGTTGACCAGGATCGTCACCTGCCCAGCCTCTTTCTTGACGGCCGCCGCCTTCTCGTAAACTGCTTCTCGCTTGCTCACGTCGCATGTGTAGTGCCAGGCCTTCTGCCCAATCTTCCGAACCATGCGTGCTGTTTCTTCAATACCTGGCAAGATAAAAGCATTAATGCGTCACATTAAATTAGCATAATTTTTTTATAGAAATTATGACTTCAGTTAACATCCCTGATTACAACCGCTCAACTATGGAACTATGGAAGTAATGTTCAAAACAAAATACCCTTAAAGTTGATGTCACATAACACTAAATTACCGCCAGCACCAACAAACCGCGCGACCTGCAGTACTGGTGTCTCCCAAGATATTCCACTCCTATCCCTTGTAACATCTTGCTGGTGAAGGAGAAATAAGGAAAATATCTAAAGTGTATTCATACCTTTGTACTGTTGATGTCCCATAGAACCAGATTACAGCCAGAAGAAGCAAACCGCACAGCCAGTAGCCTCCCTATTCCGCTCCGAGGCTCCAAGCTCCTATCCTTAATAAACCACCTCCTAGTAATTGATGGTTACGGATCCGTCTATATTTTGAAAATTAAGAGCTAAGAAAGGGGACGCATGAAATGATGTACATAGATACCTTTACTGTTGATGTCCCATAGCACCAGATTACAGACAGCAGCAGCAAACCGCAGAGCCCTGTAGTCGCCCTATTTTCCACTCCTATCCCTTGTACTAATTTGCTAGTATTAAAAAGGACAAATTAATGAGGGAAATATACCTTTACCGTTGATGTCCCATAGTACCAGATTACAGCCGACGCGCAGCAGCAAACCGCACAGCCTGTAGCCTCCCTATTCCACTCCAAGTCCCTATCGTTTATAAATCACCTCCTAGTAATTGGTGGTTACGGATCCGTCTATATTTTAACAATCGGGTGAATGGAGTGATGTATAGATAACATACCTTTACCGTTGATGTCCCATAGCACCAGATTACAGCCGGCAGCAGCAAACCGCACAGCCTGTAGCCTCCCTATTCCGCTTCCTGCCCCCGTGATAAGCACCAGCTCCTCTTCGATGGAATTCTTCCGGAACGTCGCGGGGACGAAGAGCATGACCAGGGCTTCCAGACTGTAGTACAGGACCCAGAGCAGAGTCTGGACCAGGTCCACGAGGAAGTCTACCACAATCATTGTGCCGTAGTTGTGTTGTCAAATTCCTACAGCTGTAAAGAAAGAAACAAATTCATCAAAAGTCCAGCACATACATGTACACATACAAATTGGTGTTCATGCAATTACGAGTGGTTGAAGCTTTTTTTTTTGGTTGGCCCGGAGCATGCATTTGGTGGCCCAAGATCACAGTTATATTTATAGGACAACTTAGGCCCAGAACTTAGGCCCTCCATTGTCAAATGCATGTTAAATACCAAAATAAACAGTCTTGAACGGGTTTACATCTAGATCTACAATGTTTTATTGCAGGTCTGAAACAATTAAGCTTTAAAATTTTGTAATCCTTATGACCATCGCATTGATCAACTTTTTGTGGCTGTGAAGAGCAAGTGGCTTTGTTTCAATGTAGCATTTTAGTACAGAAATGACATTGACAATTATCAATCTTTAGCAAACAATGAGTATGGAATATTCACATATGATGTACTATTTACCCGTTTCGTTCAAGAAATTGACAATTCTGTAGACTTTGTACATAACCCAACTGGTTCCCGTAAGCAACAGGTTAAATTTTGCATCAAAACTAGGTACATAAAAAAAAAAAACACACTCAACAGTCAACACAAACACTAGAATGTGTACTTAGAGGAAACTTTGAATCCCAAACAAAGATAAACATTGTAACTAGTATTCTAGATGTACAATCTGCTAATTTCCAAATTAGCACAGACATTGCCCACCATGATAAAGGACTGAGGGAGATAAGAATTCCAAATGGTGGGGGTGTGGGATGGGCACACTGACAACAAAACAAAAAATCAAAAGCATTATGATGATCCCAGTTATAAGTATTTTTTCTTTACTTTATTTTCCTTACTTGGGAAGTTGGGAGAAAGGTGGCATTCTTAAAGAAATGCCAATTAAACCTTTGTAAAATATATATATGTATTTGTTGTTGTTGAAAATATGTAATATCGTCAATGTATAATTTTGAAGTTCATACTTTCTCCAACGCCCTCAGAGGGTGACATGAGAAAACAAAGAAAACAAATTGTCATTGACATTGTCATTGACATTGTCAGGGGTCATTCATGAATTAAAACAGGAAGGAACAATGGTCCATTTGAACTACCTCTACCTGAGCTACATCACTATTTGCTTGCTTAAATAAGATTGACTTATCTTGGTGTTTAGGTCAAGAGTCAAGGGCATACAATGATACAATTACACAGTGCCATTTCAATACTAAACATAATTTGGGTTATCAACTATCATTAAGTTCAATCTTCAAACACATAATTTGTTCTTCACCCTTGATTCAACATTTGTTGTAACATGTTCACCAATTGCTAAAAACCCAGTTCCCATTGACTGGCTTGAAGTTGTAAGACAACGAAAAGACATCTGAAAAATTTTAATTTATATTTGTAACCTTGTTCGGTGGGTAAATTACTCATCCACAACTTGATTGTGGATTTATTGCCATATAAATTTTATTTCAGTTTCCTTAAAGGGTTAATTTATTTTACATTCAACGCTTATCTGAGCTGTGCAAAGTCCAACCATAAATAAACTGAATTAAAGATTTATATGGCAAAATCAACAATCACTTGTGGACGAATCAACCTGCATGTACATTGTACTCAGGCACCGTGGCAATGGCATGTACATAAAGAAATATATTTACTAGAGTAAACGTTGAGATTTGTAAGGTTGTAAAAAACATGCTGAAGAGCCTAGAAAAGATTTTTTTTTTTTTTTAAAAGTAATAAAAGACAAAACAAATTATGAAGAAGAAAAGAAATTGTCATTACGGTTTACCGGTAGTCTATTTGACATAAATTTAACTAATTTTACTATTTAGTATATGTGGTAAATACTTGATGCAGCATCATTAGCCCCATGACTTGCAGGGGTGGTAAATACTCTGACTCTTGAGTCTGACGTCTGTGCAGTAGCTGCATCATTAAATAAAGCCAATTGGCTCTATCCATCTGTCTCATCATTCTCAGAATTTGCATTTTTTGTCTTCAAATCATTACTTCTTTTGCCGTATACCTGAACTTTCCTGTGTAAAATACTTTGTTCCACATGTATGACCATCGACGCTATACTATTTTTCTATTTAATCCCGGTAACCAATAACGACTGGGTCAAAGTGAATTCCCGCAATTAACCCCTTGCCCACGGGAACCGAGTGGGTTGTTTACAAAGTCTATGGGAATTGCATAAACTCGTAGGGAACGGGTTAGTTGTACACTGCATGGTGCATATGTCAGTGGGCAGGCAAACAAAATATGCATTTCCGTGTCACTGTCATGATGCGATTCTGTATCGTAGACGTAGTATATTATGAACGATTAATTCAAACATATAGAGAAACTGACCAGAAATATATAATGTGATTGAAAAAAAAGCAAAGAAAATGTGATTCCAACGGTATTGGCAGGGAAAGCCAGTGTCTTTTGCCTTGAAGGCTATGTGGCATATTGGCAGAAATTTTGAATTTGCAATGGCATTGTATTTCATTAGAATAGATATGAACAGATGAAAATATAAATGTAATTAATAATTAAATTAAAATTATGTCAATATTTTCATTTGTCAACGACTAGAAAAAAAGAAATATAGAAAGAATAAGTAATTAACCAACTAATTTACATAAAAACAGCAATGGAAGGAGAGGAAGGGCAACAGTCTTTTACTCGCAGAGTCGCAGTCACAGAAAAGAAAGTCAACTCAAAGTCAAAGTCACAACTCACATTCACAATATAAAATGTATTTACCACACAAAATATCGCATGTGGGACTGGGGGTCTCTACCAAAATGGACTAGACTCGAGTCAGAAAGATGTTGAAACTCGTCAATATAACTACAATAGCTTGAAAGTAAAATGATTTAGCATGCGAGAAAAACTACGAAAAATCGATATAATTTAAAATATCGATGTAGTACAATCAAACAAGTCAATTTAACTAATTTATAGACATAATTTGCTTACCCTTTTTCAAAATGCGTCTTCAGGAGCGAACAGCTGTTTCTTCACTTCAGTGCACAACTGAATTCAGTGCTCTTATTTTACAAACGAGCTTCTATGGTACGGTGTCCCTGAATTAATAATTACTCGCATAAATTCAAAATCTGTTATTTATTTTATTTCCGGTATGAATGACATGATACAAAGGTCCGAAGACCAACAATGATCATGGTACATTGCAGTGGCGTAGCGACGAGGGGGGGGGGGCACGGGGGGCACGTTCCCCCCCCCCCCCCCAATAATTTGGAAAAACAATAGAAAACATAAGGGGACATTTTTGGTAAAAACAAAGAAATACATAAGGTGTGCCCCCCAATAATTTTGCGTGCCCCCCCCCCCCAAATCAGTCCGACCACGCTACACCACTACATTGGTACAATAACAATACTAGTCATATATACATTTGTTTAAACATAAATCTTAAACATATTATAATTATGCACAATAATCTAAAAAGTTCAAAATGATGAAAAAGCATTATTATATGACAAGAATATAATACTAACGTTCAGTTATGAAGTCCACGACTTGACAACAGCGGTAAAACAAGGAGAAGGAGGAGTTAGAGAGGTATAGAGCAGAATATAAAGTAAGAAAAAGGAGAGAGTTAAAACAATTGAGAGGAGACTGGAGGGAAAGAACGGGATGATAATTTTTAAGCGGAATATAGAAAGAGAGGGATAAACGGGAAGCGGGGACGAAAGACAAAGAGTAGGATTAGGATACAAAATGAAAGCGAGCAAGAAAGAGAGAGAAAGAGTGTGAAGAATATAGAAAAAGAAAGCCAGAAAATAGAGAAAAGAGGGACTCAAGAGAAAGCAAACATGCAGGAGTGAGAGAAAAGGTGGGAGAAAAAGGACACAGAGTTGGAAATTACACAATTAAATTCGATTTATCGCAATAAAATAATGCACAATCTGCAAACATATTGAAGCTGTGTAATAATTGTTTAACCAAACATACATGTATACATGTACTAATGTTGCAGTAAAACATTTTAATATTATTTATGAACATGACCTAGCAAGAATATAAAAATAAAAATGCATTCTAACAAAACAAAACAACTAACAACAAGTCAACAAATGCATGATTGAGAGATCGAACGAATGCAGGGATAGCTGATTTTTGTATTGATTTTTTTTTTTTATAGCGGTTGGTTCTGCACCTTGGAATAACCAGGCCATCACTATGGCGCAAAGGGCGAAAGTTGGGTTAGTTATTTGTAGCTTAGATGGTGGGGGCGCTGCCCATCCCCCAAATAATAATCTGACGAAAGCAATGGGGTGAAAAGGGCCAAGGCCCCCAGTATCAGTCAGTCAAACCACTATGCACAGAACAGCCCGCTCAAAACTGGAACATGCAGCTATACCCTGATAGCAGACTGACGTCTTTATGACGTCTTAATTTGGTCGTAAACTGGTAAACACGTCATATGTCGTACAAACGATCAGAATACGACGTCATTATGACGTATTTTAAAGACCATTTTTGACATGATGACTTATGTCGTATAAAAGACGTAAAATTGATGTCATTATAACATCTTTAAACGACCATTTTTCCACTATTTATTTTTGTCGTAGGAAAGACGTAAAAACGATGTCATTATAACGTCGTTCAAAGACCATTTTTAAGAATGTATTATTGTCGTATAGAAGACATGATAACGACGTCTTTATAATGTCGTTTAAAGACCATTTTTGCCATACGGGTTTATGTCGTATCAATAACGCTATAAAGACGTAAGTTTGACGTCTTTTAAAGACCACTTTTTTGCCATCATTTTTTGTCGTATGGACGACCTTTTTACAACGTCATTGTGACGTATTTCAAAGACCATTTTTTCCAATTCTTTTTCGTCATATTAAGGATGTAAAAACGACGACATTATCACGTCATTAAAAGATTATTTTTAAGTATTTATTTTGTAGTATAAAATACGTTATAACGACGTCTTTATGATGTCTTTGAAAGTCCATTTTTGCAATTAAGGTTTGTGTCCTACGGACAACATTATTAAGACGTCATTTTGACGTCTTTTCAAGACTATTGTTTGCCATCATTTTTTGTCGTATGGACGACCACTTTACGACGTCATTTTGAAGTCTTTTCAAGACTAGTTTTTTTTGCCATCATTTTTTGTCGTATGGACGAACTTTTTACTACGTCATGTTGACGTCTTTCAAAGACCATTTTTTCACTATTTATTTTGTCATAAAAAAGTCTTAAAATATACGTCTTCATGATGTCTTTTAAAGACTATTTTTGCCATTATGGTTAGTGTCGTACGACGACGTTAATATGACGTCATTATGATGTGTTTTCAAGACTAGTTTTTGCCATCATTTTATGTCGTATGGACGACCTTTTTACAACGTCATTGTGACGTCTTTCAAAGACCATTTTTCCAATGCTTTTTCGTCATATTAAGAATGTAAAAACGACGTCATTATCACGCCATTAAAAGATAATTTTTAAGTATTTATTTTGTAGTATAAAAGGCTTTATAATGACGTCTTTATAATGTCTTTGAAAGGACCATTTTTGCCATTAAGGTTTGTGTCGTACGCACGACAATATTAAGACGTCATTATGACGTCTTTACAAGACTAGTTTTTGCCATCATTTTTTGTCGTATGAACGACCTCATTACGTCATTGTGACGTCTTTTAAAAAAAAAAATTCCAATTATTTTTTGTCGTATAGACGACGTTATTACAACGTGATTATGACGTCTTTCAAAGACATTTAAACAATTATTTTTGGCGTATATGGACGACCTTTTTATGACGTCAATAAGACGTCTTTATGTCGTCTAAATGGCGTAATTTATGGTACAAATTGACGTCTTCAAGACGTCTTCAAGACGCCTTTTCGGAAAAAGATACGTCATTATCACGTCAAAATATGACGTCTATATGACCGTAAACGCGGGTGCAAAATCTTCACTTTTTGACGTGAATTTACGACGTCTTAAAGACGACGTACACAAGGTGGAAATGACGTCAAATCCAGACGTAAAAATCGCGTCTTCTATTGACCAATAAGACGTCTTTATGTTGTCTAAATGGCGTAATTTATGGTACAAATTGACGTCTTCAAGACGTCGTAAAGACGCCTTTTCGGAAAAAGATACGTCATTATCACGTCAAAATATGACGTCTATATCACGGTAAACGCGGGTTCAAAATCTGCACTTTTTGACGTGAATTTATGACGTCTTTAAGACTACGTACACGACGTGAAAATCACGTCAAATCAATACGTAAAAATCACGTCTTATATTGACCAATAAGACGTCTTTATGTCGTCTTAATAACGTAATTAATGGAACAAATTGACGACTTAAAGACGTCATAAAGACGCCTTTTCGGATAAAAATACGTCATTATCACGTCAAAATATGACGTCTATATCACGGTAAACGCGGGTGCAAAATCTTCACTTTTTGATGTGAATTTACGACGTCTTAAAGACGACGTACACAAGGTGAAAATCACGTCAAATCCAGACGTAAAAATCACGTCTTATATTGACCAATAAGACGTCTTTATGTCGTCTAAATGGCGTAATTTATGGTACAAATTCACGTCTTAAAGACGTTGTCAAGACGCCTTTTCGGGGAAAAATACGTCATTATCACGTCAAAATATGACGTCTATATGACGGTTAAACGCGGGTGCAAAATCTTCACTTTTTGACGTGAATTTAAGACGTCTTTAAGACGACGTGCACGACGAAAAACGACGTAAATTTGACGTCATTTTTACCAGTGTTTGCTATCAGGAATTCATTATTGGCTGTAGGCCATGTTGTTGGATCATTAAGCCATATATGGTTTATGTTGGAACTGTGTATGACACTAAATACAATATTTATGTGGGAGTGGTGCATATTTATTAGTGCGTCAATTATTTGCTTTCTTCGTGAAAAATATATCAAATCATAACACGCTTTCCCAGATGCAGTTAATTTCCTATCTAGGTATGCACCAGATTGCACAATTTCAAATTCATAAATGCAAAATCTTTCTTACCGTGGGAGGGGGATACCCCCTCCCAAACCCTCCCCCTCCCTCCCTGCCCCAGCCCTCAGGCGCTTCGCTCCATCGGGACTCATTATTGGCAGTGTGTTGTTGGATCATACATAATGTTGCATAATCATGGTTTATGTTGTGTTGTGTGTGTGTGTTTTGGGGTACATATTTATTAGTGTGTCAATTATTTGTTTTCTACGTGAAAAATATATTAAAACTTTCTGGTCGATCAAATCATATCACGCTTTCCCAAATACAGCCGAATTTCCTATCTATGCATCAGATTGCACAATTTCAAGTCCAAAAATGCAAAAACTCCCTACCGTGGGAGGGGGGACACCCCCCTCCCACACCCTCCCCCCGCTCAGTCGCTTCGCTCCCTCGCAATGTCTCACTCTCACCTCTGGCTCAAACTTGGCAACCCAGAGTGTGGTTGGGCATGAGCCCCTATACACACCAAAATTGTGAGCCCCCTTGGGGTTTTGCCCCCCCCCCCCCCAATCCAAAACTGCTTCCAGCGCGCCTGCCTCTGACCTAATAAAACAAATATGCAATTTAGCTGATTATCTGTATAATGCTAATTCTACAACAAATTTTCAATGTTGCCAAGGTAACATTGCTAAATTATCTAAAGAAACCTTTAAGCACATGAGAAAAAACAAACAAATATTGAACGTCTACAACATAATAGGATCGCCTACAGGAATAATTCATGATCGATTATAAACGATCGTATCAAAGTGGAAATAACCCAATGATCCCAAGGTGATAATATTGCTAAATTTTCTAAAGAAACCTTTTAGAACATGAATAACAAAAGAAAATACAGTAGGACTTATGATTAACGTCTTCAGGTCTAATGGATACAGGATTCATTCATGATCGATTATAAACAATCGCATTAGAGTGCAAAGTAAAATTCCAATTTGTATAACTATTTACATTGAAAACATTGTTATTATGATCTTGTTTTTGCAGATATTAAAACTAATATAAATACCAACCTGTTTTTAATATTTTCAACATGATTTGCAAATTAATTATTTAGGCATCAACTCTTTGAAATACTAAACAGTCAATACTAACCATTTAAATCTCACATACTAAGAAGCGGGATATATATACGGAACCTATACGACAACTGATCAGTAAGGTGTTAGACGTAGGTTATAGGATAGGTTTAGGATTTAGGAATAGGATAGGATTATGTGTTACATGTTATAAAAGTGTTGACTGTGGAATATACTACAAGACATAACCATCTCAATTTTTTTATTATTAATAATGTAAAAATCGCTTCAAAATATGACGTCAATACGACGTCTTTTCGTCATAAAAAGACGTCGTTAGCACGTCAAAATATGACGTCTATATGTCGTGAAACGCGGGTGCAAAATCTTCATTTTTTGACGTGAATTTATGACGTCTTTAAGACGACGTACACGACTTGAAAATCACGTCAAATCAATACGTAAAAATCACGTCTTATATTGACCAATAAGACGTCTTTATGTCGTCTTAATAACGAAATTAATGGTACAAATTGACGACTTAAAGACGTCATAAAGACGCCTTTTCGGAAAAAATACGTCAATATCACGTCAAAATATGACGTCGATATCACGGTAAACGCGGGTGCAAAATCTTCACTTTTTGACGTTAATTTACGACGTCTTAAAGACGACGTACACAAGGTGAAAATCACGTCAAATCCAGACGTAAAAATCCCGTCTTATTTTGACCAATACGACGTCTTTATGTCGTCTTAATAACGTAATTAATGGTACAAATTGACGACTTAAAGACGTCATAAAGACGCCTTTTCGGAAAAAACTACGTCAATATCACGTCAAAATATGACGTCGATATCACGGTAAACGCGGGTGCAAAATCTTCACTTTTTGACGTTAATTTAAGACGTCGTTAAGACGACGTAGCCGACGTAAAATGACGTAAATGTTACGTAATTTTTACCAGTGTCTGCTATCAGGGAATGTACATATGCACATACAGAAAGACGGACATACAACCCCTACACATATATGACTCGGGTAACTTTGTGATGGAAACATTATCAACTGACCCTATTCATATATATCAAAGCATGAGCAATGCCCGAGCATACCTAAACAAAACATATATCATTATTTGATTTTGTCTAGTGTATTATATCAATGGAGATCAAGTAGGTTGCGTCACGCTGTTACCCAAAAAGTAACAGCGTGACCAAATTGATATTGCTTAGATTAATTAGTGGTAAAAGATAATGCTGCTATTTAGCATCCATAATATACCCCTATGGGCGAATGAAGAAGAAACAAAAAAATAACTTAATTCCCATTCATATTTTTCCAGAAATATTAAAAATACCTGTTTTTAGGGTAACAGCGTGACATATTGATGACTATAAATGAAACAGTCACTGAAGCAGAACAAAGAGAGAAAATGCCGAAATAGATATTTATCTGATAAATTTAAGTAATGTTCTTACCAACACTGAAAGAAAATTTTATGAAAACCTATTTTTGCAGCTCTTTTAAGCTTAATATTTACAAGTATATTTTGTGAAAATAATTGAAAATTAATTTATGCTAATTAATTCCTATGAAATAATAGTTTATGCAAAAAATTTGTTTGAACAAAATGAATTTCTGAATAGTTTAATCTTTTAGCTTTAATTTGATACCAAATATGTTATGATTCGACGAATTTGAAAAATGGGTGCTTATGTCAATGTTTGCTTGGAATTGCCCAGTAGCAAATATTACACGTTAAACAATCGATTGTGTATGATTTTAATATATTTAGTAGGACAAACACTGACAAAGATAAATACATATCTTACATTTCTGTTGTAAAATTAGCAATCCGGTGATGAAGATGTATCATTTTAATTACATTCAAAAAAGGTCCTCCCTACCCGACAAAATGTGTAATTTTTTGAACGTTAGAATCCAGATAATCACAGATTTGATGAAAGAAAACCCGATCAATATACAACATGGAGGGGACCATGCCATAAATATACAAACACCATATATAATAAAAAGCCTCTGGACACCTGGAATGGATAGAGCTACCCCTCTCCTATAGCTAAGCCGCCGTCAGTAGCAGGGCTCCTACTGACTTGACCTGAGTAATGCTAGGTAATTTCATGTAACCGGTATATGGTTTAAGTTGAGTGGTTACAACAATATCCAAATACACTCTACCCATAACAGTGTCGTACATGTGGCAAACAAATCCCCCTTTTCATATATTAATATAAAATTACCTCTAATCAAAAGAGATGTGAGTTAATTCATCTAAATATAACTTGTAACATACGTTATAATTATACTTTTGTATGGTTAGTGTATAATTTTTATGTCATTGTCATAAATGCTAGGTAACAAATACAATTGCACAGATGTTTTTTGTATCTGCAATCTGCATATAACATAATAGTGTGACTTATAAAATGTTACATTCTCAATTTCTTGAATACACACTATGATAGAAATAGATCCGTGAACATAAACTAAGTTTAACTTTGATATATTTACCAATTCTGATGTCCTCAGGACTCGAAACCAAGGCCTCTGGATCAATGGCCTACCTCTCTAACCTGTTCGGAATTTCAAATCGTGTGTCCATCAAAATGTGCAATGTTTCAACGTATGACGTCCTATAATGACTGCGTAAACATAATGTAATTCAGCAAAGGTGAGCGTAACCGTGAAATGGAATCACGTAGCCCCAAGTCACAGACTAATCACATAATATGTACCGTTTAGGAAATCGAGTTAATAACTAGGTCAATCTCTTCGGGACGAACATTACATTAACCACGATGATGTGCAGCAATGTAGCGACTCAAAATAACAAAATACTGTAGATTAAAGTCATTTTCCAAATGTTAAGGAACGAAAAGAAATAGCCTAACCCAAACACGGAGCATCCAAATATGAGAGTAATCAAAATTGATAAATGCGATGAGTGCATATAATATGAATTCCCATTTGCCTAAAAAGTGTGTGTGGGTAAAGTGAACGTTCCACGCCACAACACTTCATCAGCAATCTGGACCAAAACCCCTTACACAGCTGCCTATCCTAAATTTCTCATGGTAACGAAACTTGCCACTATAGTTCCCCGCGCTTTTCGAAGCGCCTACAGATCACGCCCCGAATACATCATCAAAGCATTGCTCGATGAGAATTAACCCGTTGAGGACTGCTCCATTCATATCGGAAGGGAGTCTATTGACAACGAGTGATAAGCCAGACCAAAGGCCTTTAATGGGCTCACAAACGACACGCACGAGCAAATGCATATTTTATGCAAATACGGCCCATGGAAGCAGCCAATCAAATCATCGGGAGATGACGAAAGTTATACAAAATTGTCAAAAACGAGTGATCAGTATTAACCCGTTGAGGATTGGTCTCTCGACATCTCGGACTGGAATGGCTTTCAATGGCTTCACAGACGACGTCACGTACGAGCAAAGTGGTGTTCTATGCAATTGTGACCCAAATCACCAGCCAATCAAAACAGCGGTAGGTGACGTATTTATGCAGATTTGCTCCAAGTTCCAGGGTACCAATATTGGCGGGGAAAAAAGCTATGCAAACAAAATTCCCCTTCGTGTTCGTTGCAGCATGGAGGTGCTGCATTGATATCATTTTTCTTTTCATAGTTTCATAACAAATGGTATATTTTAGGACTGTACCTGCTTGAGGCAATGCGAAACTTGGCGTGTAAACTCGATTACTTTGGACACAGATTGAAAGCGAACAAGCACTCACAATATTCATTTCACATATGGAAGAAATGCTCATTAAGTATCCGTTAGATATATGGGTCTGTAGAACTAACATTAGGGTAACTTTATACCGGTTACAATGTTTTATTGAAATTGTCTTTAAAAATCACCTGTTTATAGCGCCCACATGTCTTGTTACCCTCGGGTGGTCACCATACAATCGGCTAACTACATATAATTTTATGGAACTGGTCTATAAAGGTCACCTGTTTATTGCGGCCAATTTTCTTGTTTTCGTTTGGTGGTCAATATACAGATGTTTGACTGTAAACGATATTTTGTAATCTGTCTATAAAGGTCTGTAAGCTTGAGTCACATTATCCAAACATAGCGACATCCATTCTATGCAAGCCCAAGGGTGTTTTACAAAGATCCCAAGTTGAACTTAAATTCTAAGTTAGACTTAAAAATTATCGAAGCCATTTTTTGGCTACATACAATTATAGATCAAATACATTATGGAATCCATTTTGTGCTATATACAAAGTACATTATTTTTTACGTAGAATTTATAAAAAGTTTAAAACATGTGCTCTTAAATATGTTTTAGTTACTATGCTACAAATGGTTTTCCATAACTATAAGTCCGACCTATACATTTAAGTTCAACTTCCAAACTTACAATCTGTGTGAATCTGTGAGGGTTATTAGTTATTACAGAAGAAAAATTGCAGATGTGTATATGCTTTATTGTATTCCTTTGAATAAAGTGTCTAAAATAGTTTAAATTTAATCATGAATCTAAATCTTTTTGTCTGTTTCATTTGTTCATTTTTTATGTTAACAAAAATAATTAATAAATTGGTCGTACTCCACATAACATTCACACCATCAAAGTCACACACAACTGGAAAACAGTACAATCCATGCAATAACATTTAGTACTCCACATAACATTCACACCATCGAAGTCACACACAACTGGGAAACAGAACAATCCAGGCAATAACATTTAATATTATATGACCTATATATATACTGACCTATATTAACAGATATTGACTTTTTCCTTCGGGAACCATAAAACATTTCATTTCCCTTGGGGAGTTATATTTTTGTCTCGGAATACTATATTCTTCCTCAGTGCTACGCGCTTCGGAAAAATATAATGTCCCTCGACAAAAATATAACTTCCCTCGAGGATCTCAAATGTTATATTGCCCCCTCTAGACAGTCAATATCTGTATAGTACTGCACATAACATTCACACCATCAACGTCACACACAACTGGGAAACAGTACAATTCAGGCAATAACATTTAGTTTGCATCTTGTTTTTATTTATTCCTAACTTGTTTGTTTACGAATAAATCACTGATTATGAGACATTCATCGTTCAACCCTATCCTCTGTTAACAGTATACACAAGATAATGGATTTACCAATAATAATAATAGGTTGGATTGCAGTGGGACCTCATTATTCAGAGCCCGGGGGGGGGGGGGGGGGGGGGGGTGCATAAAGAGTTGCCATGAATCACAAAATTGTGATTAATACTTGATATTTAATGTTAACAATTGCTAATTTTCTTTGAAAATATATCTGGTCAGTCTCTTTTATGTTTTAATTTGGACTTTAGATTCATTTCAACTTTGCAATTGAACACACCTCTTTATGATACAATTTTACTTTGAAGCATTTGAAATACAACCCTTCCACTATCACGGCTATACACAAGATTATGTACGTTTGTCAATTGCAGAGCTACCAACATTGACATTCAACAATCCGGAAGAATCAGAGAAATTTCATCAGAAATCAGGGATATATCTATCCTACACATACAACCTTGTGATGATAATCGTTCAATAATCAGGGATATTTGTTGTGGAGATGAAATCTGATACAATAATCTTGGTCTATTTTCTGGGTGTCCCCTGCGAAATCGGGTAGCTCTGACTGCAATCGATCATTTGGCAGATTACGAATTTAATCAAATATATTTCAATTAACTTCAATAATCATAAGTTTATCATCAGTAGCTCACAGCCATAGTTGGCATTATAATTGTATCATCAGTGATCCTCTGCAAAGAACATTATACTGTTGTTAATGGCGGTGGAGGGTATAGTAAGCAAATAATTACTGTTGGTGAAGGTGATGGGACAATCTATCACTTCCAAGGCGATCTGGATGTAGCTATCTTTCCGAAGCGAAGCTGAGGAAAGATAGCGTATACATTCAGATCGCCGAGGAAGTGATAGTTTGCCATCGCCTGAAACCAAAAGGTGATTATTTGCTTTATATTCCACATCTAACGGTAGATCTAGTCTATAAGCAGGCCTAGTCTAACGCAAGTCTTAATTACAGCTGTTACTATGTTACTACTAACTAGGTTTGATCTACTTACCAACATCAATGTTATTCCAATTTCCAATGTGTATGTTGTTTCCAGCATTCGCAATAATCTTGGAACACTTTACTTTCACTCTCAAGCAAAAAAAGTTCCATTTCAGCTCCGTTAGAACTCAAATCTTACGTCGAACAACAGAACAAGCAATTAAACAATAGCAACGCAGCAAACCTAACCGTGTACTGTTATACTAATATGTACGATACGTATGCATACACAGTGCATGCATAGCGTATGAGCTTGAACAGTGTGCATGCTACGTACGTGTATGCACAACGAATACAATTAAATTTGTAATTCGCGCGCATAGAGAACCCCGCCACATCATTTGGGTACGGAATTTGACTAGCCACACACGAGCTCCACAGTCAAGTCAATGCATCCGCAGTGAAAGTGCGTTGCACTCACTAGATAGTACTTTTTATCTAGTGAGTGCAACACACTTTCACCAAAGATATCTACAGAGTGTAACGAAGTTTTCTTCTCCCATCAATGATGGGCGAAACTATGCTTCATCACGTGATTAACTTTTGACCAATCGTAGAGCAAGATTCTTAGTATGTGGAATATAACACGGAATATTACATCCCGAGGGATTTTAAATGCTATTGAGGGAAGAGTAAATAACTCATTTTCTTCACGAAATAGCATTTGAAATCCCGAGGGTAGGAATATTCCGTGATTTTCCCGACAACAAATTGAACAACTGTTTTATCATCTGACTGTCAAACACAGGGGTGTAATATTACTGTCGTGGTACGTTAGATGAGGCCGAAGGACACACAGTAACAAGTTTGTTAGGTTGCTCTGGTTATTTATTCATCAGCCACAGTATCTCTCATAATGTCGAGATTCTCGCAGAAGACAAAAACGAAACACTGCAATTGGCAGAATGAAAACAAAACATGTCATAGAATTTCAATCAAATGTATTTACAAAAACATGATTATATAACCTTGATGAAAATAAATCAACAGTAATTACTGAACAGAAATATTGTTATCTTCTTGATTAAATATGATATAAAGTAATTACTAATTAATCTCTGAATCAAATCTGTTTTCATCTTGATTCTATTGTATAATCCCTAAAATCAAACGCTGTAATCATTTGCTTGAATGACATAATTAAATCTGAACATGAAATCAACTGTGTCACGGTCTCAAACATTAATATAAATCTACCAATTTATGGCATACTTTTATCGGTCAAACAAGTAATACATTCATCAATAAGTATTTATAATAACCTTCTATAATGCCGATAAACAATCTGCCTAAATGTCTCTTGTAATCAGAGCATTATCATATGAATTCCAGGTAAACATTATTCATCTTGTAATAATTCAACACCTCGTAATATCTCTAACACACATGATCATGCACTCTGCAATATATTAGACTAAGTAAAGTTACACAAAGTCTGTTAAACAAAATGCCATCATTTATATAAAACGTACCCAAGGTCTAATGCAGACCCACTGAAGCCCTCAACAACGGTCCCGGAAGACACCCAGCAGCCATCTGTCTGCTCAGCTAGCAAGCACCTATAATCCCAGATAACAATGCTACGTTGGCCCAACGTAGTCTATAGTCGGCACCGTCGCGGTTGGCAAAACAACGTTAAGCCAACGTTGGCCTAAGGTAAATTTACAACCACATTTTTGCAGTCGGCGAGCTGACGTTAAAACGACGTTAAGCCAACGTCGTCTGTTGACTGTTGGCAAACTGATTGGCAAATGTACGTTGAAACAACGTTGGGTGATAGTTGGACGAACAATCATATTTCTATGGTCGAAAAACAAACGTTGGGCCAACGTTTCGCCTACTACGACATTGTGTCGATGAGTGGCGTTGGATATTGGTTGGCTAGTTGACGTCGTACTAACGTTTGGCAAACAACCAAATTTCGACGGTAGGCAAGCCAACGTTATACCAACGTTTCTCCTACTACGAAATTGTGTCAATGACTTGCGTTGGATATTGGTTGGCTTGTGAACGTCAGACCAACGTTAAATACACAACCACATTTCGACGGTATGATAGTCAACGTTGGGCCAACGTTTCGCCGACTACAATATTCGGTCAATGAGTGGCGTTAGATATTGGTTGGCTAGTTGACGTCAAACCAACGTTTGACAAACAACCACATTACGACGGTAGGCAAGCCAACGTTGGGCCAACATTTCGCCTACTACAACATTCGGCCAATGCGTGGCGTTGGATATTGGTTGGCTAGTTGACGTCAGACCAATGTTTGACATACAACCACATTTCGACAATAGGCAAGCCAACGTTGAGTCAACGTTTCGCCTACTACGTAATTACGTCAATGAATGGCGTTCCAAATTGGTTGGCTAGCTGACGTCAAAGCAACATTTGACAAGCAACCACATTTCGACGGTAGGCAAGCTAACGTTAGGCCAACGTTTCGCCTACTACAACATTCGGTCAATAAGCGACGTTGGATATTGGTTGGCTAGCTGACGTCAAACCAACCTTTAACAAACAACCACATTTCGACGGTAGGCAAGCCAACGTTAGGCCAACGTTTCGCCTACTACAACATTCGGTCAATGGGCGACGTTGGATATTGGTTGGCTAGTTGACGTCAAGCCAACCTATAACAAACAACCACATTTCGACGGTAGGCAAGCCAACATTAGGCCAACGTTTCGCCTACTACAACATTCGGTCAATGAGCGACGTTGGATATTGGTTGGCTAGTTGACGTCAAACCAACCTTTAACAAACAACCACATTTTGACGGTGAGCAAGCCAACGTTAGGCCAACGTTTCGCCTACTGCAACATTCAGTCAATGAGCGACGTTGGATATTGGTTGGCTAGCTGACGTCAAACCAACCTTTAACAAACAACCACATTTCGACGGTAGGCAAGCCAACGTTACGCCAACGTTTCGCCTACTACAACATTCGGTCAATGAGCGACGTTGGATATTGGTTGGCTAGTTGACGTCAAACCAACCTTTAACCAACAACCACATTTCGACGGTAGGCAAGCCAGCGTTAGGCCAACGTTTTGCCTACTACGTAGTGTCGTTATTGGTTGGTTGAATGAGATTTGGCCAACGATGAAATGATAGCAACAGAATTATGATACAATTGATGAATACTTATTATTAATCATAACATTTTCCCGCTCAATTTGACACTTTTTCAATCGAAATCATTCAAATTCACGCATTGTCGTGTAATTGTTGGAATCGGTCTTTCAAATTCCGAATAAGTGCATACGCATAAGCTTTCGTGAATAGACACCCGAGTACATTAATTTACATTTACAAAACCTGTACAAAACGTTTGTATTAGGTCACGTAGGTCTTCGTCTTTAATCAACGTTTAAAAAACGTTCTTAAAACGTCTCCAGCGTCCGACAGGGTTTCTGCTGGTCCTTGCACTTGAAAGCAAATACATGAAAGGTTTTTTATTGTTTTTTTGGTAACGTTTAAACAACGTTTTAAAAAGGTCCATTTGGCACGTTTTAAAAACGTTTTCAATCTTCCACAAATACACGTTTTAAAACGTTTTCACATAGCGTCCAAATAACCAACTTTGAACCTGTTTAGAACGTTCAGAAAACGTTCAATTGTTAGTTGGGTAGCATTCACGAATGTGCAGCCAAATAATCGTTTGATGAAATTATAATTTATAATGAAAATACAAATAAGATAATAATAATGTTCCGATTTATATAGCGCCTAATAAAGATATTATTACCCGGTCATCGGGGGGTCATCGGACACACAATCAATCCACACGTGCACTTTCTGATCCCTTGGGAGCAAGGCATGCTGGTCAATAGGGCGCAGTCCACGATATAATGGTAGAACGCAGCAGTGGCGTAATGAGCCAAAACTTTTGGGGGGCTTAACAAATTTGTGCAAGGGAGTGAAGCGACCAAGCCCGAAGGAGCGAAGCGACTGAGCGGGGGGGGGGGGGGGGGGGGGGGAGGGGGGGGAGGGTGTGGGAGGGGGGTGTCCCCCTTCCCACGGTAGGGAGCTTTTGCATTTTTGGACTTGAAACTGTGCAATCTGATGCATACCTAGAAAGGAAATTTTGACTCGACGACATGTACTATAATGTCGGTAAGTGCGTCATGATTCTACCGACTAGAAAAGATTTTTTATTTGTTTCATAAAGACAAAAAAGCGAAGCGACTGAGCGGGGGAGGGTGTAGGAGGGGGTGTCCCCCTCCCACGGTAGGAAGCTTTTGCATTTTTTGACTTGAAACTGTGCAATCTGATGCATACTTAGAAAGGTAATTCTGACATGACGACATGTAATATATAGTGCTATAAGCAGGGCCCTGGGAACGATTTTTTTCACCGGGGGTGCTGAGATATATACGTATATATACCTATATTCTTCTTCTTCTTCTCCTTCTTTCAGTCTTTTTCTGTCATTATCAGAGGCGGATCTAGCTTTTTGCTAAGGGAGGGGTTTGACCCAATGACGATGTCCATGAGTCGCTATTTTGAACCCCCGTAAGTGATTTTGTTAAACTTTTTTCAGTGATAGCCGCGAAGCGGGGATTTTTTGTTGCTATTTTGAACCCCCGTAAGTGATTTTTGTTCACTTTTTTCACTGCTAGCCGCGAAGCGGCGAATTTTGTTGCTATTTTGAACCCCTGTGAGTGATTTTTGTTAACTTTTTTCAGTGATAGCCGCGAAGCGGCGATTTTTTTTTTTGGGCTATTTTGAACCCCCGTAAGTGATTTTTGTTCACTTTTTTCACTGCTAGCCGCGAAGCGGCGAATTCTGTTGCTATTTTGAACCCCCGTAAGTGATTTTTGTTAACTTTTTTCAGTGATAGCCGCGAAGCGGCGATTTTCTTGTTGCTATTTTGAACGCCCCTAAGTGATTTTTGTTAACTTTTTTCAGTGATAGCCACAAAGCGGCAAATTGTTTTGCTATTTCACTTTTTTCACTGATACATTTTCACTTGGCAGCCCAAGGGGGGGGGGGGGGGGGGTGGGTTAAACCCCATCCCCCCCCCCCCCCGTAGATCCGCCACTGAAATGTCAAGGTGCATTTTCCCGTCTGGTGATATGTTCGTCTGAGTGATTGATCTTTGTGAAGATTAAATAGTTTACAGACGTTGTAGCAAGCTGACCTTCCTGCCCAATATCGTCTAACCATAATTTGCATATATCCAAATTATCCCAAAGTAAAAACAAAAAGAAACAAAAAAGCGTCATTTGTGGCTGTCGGCTGTGTGACAATTTCGTAAATGAAGCATAATGATATATAACATACAGAAATGTTTGCAGGGGGTGCTGCGCACCCCCTGAAAAATTTCCGGGGGTGCTGCAGCACCCCCAGCACCCCCGCTTCCCAGGGCCATGGCTATAAGTACAGTACTATAAGTGCGTCATGATTCAACCAACCGGAAAAGAGTTTGTATTTGTTTCATAAAGAAAAATCGAATATGCACCCCCAAAATAATGATAGCAAAGTGACATATTATACAGTTCAACAGTGCATCAAAAGCCTTATTATGTATGATACAAAAATACGAACAAAGAATTCTAGACGTAGACAAGACTTATTCCCGAGAGAGTGGAGCGACCGAGAGGGGGAGAAGGGTGGTATTGGGTCCGTGCACGGTAAGGGTGAGTTTGCAATGTTTTAAGTCTGGTGCATACTTAGGGCGGAAATTTGAATTGACATGAAGTAAAATATGAGTTATCTTGTCTTAAAAATACATTTTTTTTCAATCACTGGTATCGAATTAGATATAAGCCATGATTGAAATTTTATTTGGGGGGGCTAGCGCCCCCCCAAGCCCCCCCACCAGTACGCCAGTGATGGTCACAATACAAACAATAGATAATGAAGAAGAGAGAGGGGGCAGCGGAAAGGGGAGAGGGGTGCATGAGGAAAAAATTGTGTGGGAGAGAGAGTGGAAAGAGTAGTGAAACATATTGAGATAAGTGGATGATAGAGGCGATGTAGAAAGAAGAAGAGGGATGGGGGAAAGGATGCAATAGAAAGGAGTATGAGGTAGTAACATACCTTATTAAACATACCGTGTTAAGGGGGGGGGGGGGGGTGCATGGACTTGATAAGTCGATCATTTCTTATAAGTACGGCAATTTACGTTGCATAGCGCTTTCATTAGCCACTAAGACATTTGGGGTTTTCCTTGGCGATTCGCTAAGGTGGAAAAAGGGAGAGGGTGTATACACATGTAAGGAGAGAGTTAGAGAGAGAGAGAGGGGGAAAAGTGGGTTAATTGAGTAGAAAAATTGAAGAGATAAGTTGGTGAAAGTGTGGGTGCATGTATTGCTATACGGGAGGTTATTAAACAAAACAATACAAAAACATTAAGGTTAATATTACTTTTTAAAAATAACATAATATAATAGAGAGTGTGTGTCCAATAAGTGCCGCGCCCCATCTCCGCACGATCAATCTTCTTCTTCTTCTTCTTCTTCTTGATACTGCAAACAAACTCCGCATGATGCGGATGTTTATACATAACAGTTGCAGGCACTTGGTGGGTTTAGGTGTGCGCGCCTAATTGGGGAGCCCGCGGGTGGGCCCTCCTAGTGAAATTTAGCATATTCATCTTAATCAAATGTCCTTGAAATGATTGCAACGATGTGGCTTGTCGTGCGTTAATTGGTAAGAGATTCCACTCCGCCAGAGTGCAACCCACGCTGCACCGTTGCTGATAGCTTAAAGTATCTTGATAGGTTCATATCTGTATTAGATTACCGGTCGGGATGGTTGCAAATTTGCAAATGAAGGAATTGCAAGAATTCATCAATATCAATTTCTCGTGATGGCTCTTGGAAAAAGGGATGCGTGCGTGCGCACGCGGTCATGACATTTTATCACTAAATATCTGCCTTGGTCCTTAGATTATATTTATATGGGGGGGGGGGGGGGGGGGGAAATATTTATTTACGTTTTCATTTGACCTTTTTTTTCGGGGACTTTTTCGTAATATGTCATGTTGTGAGTGGGAATAGACTTGGATTCATTCTGTGAAAATATGTTTACGAGAACTTCTGTATTACATTATCGCCCGATAAGCGCTGCATGTGTTTGTTCATCGCGAAGGTTAATGGCCCACTAAGAGATAAAGGTACAGATTAAATATATGCTGCAGAAATTGAACTGGCGCCAGTTAAATCAACCGTCTGGCGACTTCGCTTCGTTTCCCGGTGACACTTTAAAATAAAGCATTAATAACCATCTTCATCTACTCATATTTTTGGACGATTGGAAATTGATGCATGTGCAACAAATATCCATCTCTCGAGACACAATTCTCAATTTTGGAGAAAGAATCTTACAACGAAACTGTTTCTAATTCTTTTGTGATTGATTTCCCTGCATTATTTGAGTGCATAATGTTGGTATTTTGGTGACTTGGTGTATAGTTAACTCATATATATTGCTGCTTAAGCCAAGGGGGCCGCCCGTCTGTCAATCTGAGGCTGTAGGCCTATACAAGCCATATTCAACGGGACAGTTTAAATCACTAAACCAATTACTGAAGATCCGCACCTATTGAAGCATTAAAGGGACAACCCTGTTCTTGTCTCAGTTCAATAGCATTTTTATATAATTTAATTAACGAAACATGACAGACCGAACATTTTTGAGATGATATTATTTATCATTAGGATCGACTAACGGCTTCGCGGATTATAGCATTGTTGTAACTTCACATGATATGCCTTAATCGCATCCTGTTTGTGAAAATCGAATAAAAAGCATGGTTACATTTACAGATGCCTGTTTCGACGACGACGATGTTGTATTTTACAATTTGAGTCTCGAGCTCGACTTCGCCCTGACGTTGGTGCGGACCGACACTGAGGTCATATTCCGTGGTTACTTCATGCCTTTCATCAGTCATGTGCGTCTGTCTCATAGGCAATGGCGCGTTTCTATTCGTCGTGGTGCGCGTACGCGAGATGCGCACCGTAACCAACTTTTATCTGAGTAATCTTGCCATGGCCGACATCGCTTTCGTTCTGACGGGTACGATCGAGAAGATGTACTACTTCTACTACACTCCGCTTGCCGGTAACGTCCACACTGAGGTCGGCGTCCAAGGCTGCGTCATCATTACCTTCCTGAAAGCATACGCGCATTTCGCGTCCACCTTTCTTTTGACCATGGTGACGGTGGAGAAGTTCTACTCCATCTGCAAGCCGCTGCAACACCGGCTTGTCTCCGGCTGGGATCGGACTCTCAAGATAACCATTGTTGTGTGGCTCATAGCAGTGGTATTCGCGTCTTTGTCTGTTGTAGACTGGTCCGCTATTACGTATTTTTGTGTTTTGAGGCCAGATGACGTCATATTTAACAAGTTCCCGCGCCTGATTGGTCGCTGCCACTCGCCGTCATATGTGCTTAGCGACGCAATCACAGGAATTGAGACGGTCCCTTTCTTCGCCGCCATGGTAATCAACGTCTATCTTTACGCGCGAATCGTTCGGGGTCTGCATTCTCGCGTGCGCGTCGACGCCTTGCGGGCGCGAACTAGGGACAACCAGGTGCGCGCCGCTCATACGCGTAACGTCGTCGCGCGCATGCTGGTCATCAACGGCGTCGTGTTCTTATTGTGTCTTGCGCCATTTAAAGCGGCGACTCTTGCAATGATGATTGCGAACGCCTCTCCTGGAATCAGCCCGGGCGCGTTTAACTTCGATGCAGTGCGACGAGTTATGCCCGCTTTTCAGAGCCTCCATTACATCAATTCGACAATTAACCCCTTCATTTATGGCGCCACAAATCCACACTACAGAAGGAAGTTTAAGCAAGCGGTATGGTAGCCTTTGAATGAATGGATGTATACAAACTCGATATAAACGTAAACTAATGTATCTATCACACTATTTGTAATGAAACGACCAAAACAATTAAGAATGTTGTCGTATATACCCAGCAAACACAAAACGTTTACAGAACGTTTACAAAACGTTTTTATTAGGTTCCATGGGTCTTCGTCTGTAATGAACGTTCTTAAAACGTTTTTATTAGGTTCCATAGGTCTTCGTCTTTAATGAACGTTTACAGAACGTTCTTAAAACGTTCTGCTGGTCCTTGCACTTAAAAGCAAATACATGAAGGGTTTTTTATTGGTTTTTCTAACGTTTAAACAACGTTCTAAAAAAGTCCATTTGGAACGTTCTAAAAACGTTTTCAACCTTCCACAAATAAACGTTTTAAAAACGTTTTCACAGAACGTCCAAATAACCAACTTTGAACCTGTTTAGAACGTTCAGAAAACGTCCAATTGTTAGTTGGGTATCGCAACCAATGTTTGTCAATTTGTGATATTAGCGATTAAAGCTGCTTAAATGAGAATTTAAAAACATATACCTAATTAATTCACATCCCATTTATATTGTAGTCAATTATTTCAAACAGAAGGAAACTGAACAGAAATACATAACTTTATAATTATAAATGGAAATGAAATAATAGGGTTTTCCAAGGACCCGGGACGTCCGGATTTTTAGACCGATGCTCGATTTATACCAACTGCAGACTTGAAATCCCACTTCATATAATACAGTGTGTAATCTTCAAGCCTGAAGTAACAGTTTATACCGGATGAAGATAGGCCTGTAGAAAATGAATTGTCATTTGAAATCATTATTTTTACCCCATCAACGTCAGTATTATCTTTAAAATGTCAAAACTGACGTTTACATGCATTTTGCAATGAAACTCTTTGAAATATTTTCCAGAGATATTGATTAAATAAAATATGTAGTGTGAACAACCATTATCATTCTTTTAAATAATGTGGTTATACGAATGAAAGTGCAATATGAATAAAACAAACACACCTGTCTTGTATAATATAACCCCGCACCATTTGTATGAAACAATATGTATTAATTGGCAGCGTTGTATGTTTGTTTTGTTATATTTGTTGTTTATATTCATTAATAACATATATACACTCAGCAAAAAAAGAAAGTGAACACTTTTTCAAGTTCATATTTTTCATATAAGATTGTATAGAAAACAAATAAATTATGTATCAAATTAAAGGATATTTAATTGTTTTTCAACCTGGTAGGTGAATACAAAGTGAAACTTTACGCATGAGTGAACACATTCAATTGTCTGTTCCAAGGTGCAAAAGTAAAAATTGCAAAATTGCGCAAAAGATTTAAAAGTCATATTGTACAGAAAAGTTCAGCAAAACACGATATAGATTTGCATGGTTCATTGCACTTGAAGCTAGAGGTCAAGGTGCTCGCCATGTGTCAACACAAACCATAAGAAATCGACTCCATGCTCAAGGAATCAAATCAAGAAAAGCAGCAAAAACCCGCTTTCACACTTGCACACAGAAAAGCAAGACTAGTGGGCAAGGAACCATGTGAGATGGACAAGGGTTTAATGGCGCCGAGTACTCTTGACAGATGAGTCCCGTTTCTGTATGCAAAACAGCGACGGCAGAATTCATGTTTGGAGGAGGAGGAGGAATGAGCACTTCAAGGATGCTTGTGTCAAGGAAGTGCAGCAAGGACACAGAGGGAGTATCATGGTATGAGACAGCACGGATGAGGACCGTACAGAGATGGTCATCCTCAACGGCAACTTGAATGCAAAACTGTACATCAGTGACATCCTCCAACCCGTTGTAGTGCCATACGTGGAGAGGAATCCGAAAACCATCTTCAAGGACGATAACGCACATCCTCATCCCGCTCGAGTTGTCCATCAGTTTTTGGAGGAGCACAACATCGAGCGAATGGATCCCTGCTCAGCCTGCTTGCCCCATACGAACCCTATCTAAGCCATATGGGACCAACTAGGAAAGGCCGTAAATGGGCGCATCCGACCTGGTGACACCCTTGAAGACCTGGGTCGGTATACCTGACCGCGAGGAGTGGAGAAACCTATCACAGGAGAGAGTACACGGAGTGATATCCAACATTCGCCGTTTAACAGTCATGGTGGCCCAACAAGATATTGACTTTAAAAAAAGAAAGAAAGAAACACTGCAAAGAAAAAAAAAGAACCCGACTCTAAACAAACAACGATTACTCTTTTTAATAATTTTCTTTTCAAGTGCAATGAACCATGCAAACCTTTATCATGTTTTGTTGAACTTTTCTGTGCAATATGGATGTTTATATTTTTTGTGCAATTTTGCAGTTTTTACTTTTGTACCTTGGAACAGACAAATGAATGTGTTCACTCATGCGTAAAGTTTCAATTTGTATTCACCTACCAAGTCGAAAGCCAATTAAATATCCTTTAATTTGATATATAATTTGTTTATTTTTCATAAAATCTTATATGAAAAATATGAACTTGAAAAAGTGTTCACTTTCTTTTTTTGCTGAGTGTATATTGTACCAGACCATTCATCTATTGCTTTGTATTGCTTTGTACGAGTCAAGATACCGTAAAACCAAAGTAATGTACATTTCCCTCCGTCACTGTTCGTGCTTTAATTTCATCATGATCATGTAACTAGAAATGTCATAACATATCTAAATAAAAACCAATATCAAATAACACCGTCACCGAGATAGTTGTTTTGGTCTGTACATGTAGCCCCAAATGTGTATAATATATTCCCCACATTTTCCGATTTATAAAAAAAAAGATTGTTTTTGTAGCCAGTGATAGATCTACGTATAAGCGTTCCGTTATTTTTGCTACATGATCATATATATATATCTCAAAATGAAAATGTCATGGCTTATCTAAACAAGAAAGCAAATCAAATTGAGTTCATTTTCTTCTGCCAACATATCGCTCGTAGGCCTATACATATCTTTCTATTTTTACATTTTCCCGACCATGCAGTTGTTCATTGCCCGCGCGTGTATGTAAGTCTGTATAGCCAGTTATAAATCTACGTATACGTGTGTACCATAACATTTCCGTAATTTTGGGCTTTAGTTTTTGTAAATGATTATAATCTATATCAATTCTTTAAATGTCGTGGCTTATCTAAACATGAATTTAAACCAGATCAAATAACCCATACGTTTGTTTTTCTTCGTTACTCATGTAAGCCTATCAAATACCATGGCATGTTCCCCGTTTTCCAATAAAAACCAACAGTACAATTATATTTGGTTTGCATGTACGCGGCCAGTCAGCTAATACAATTTCCATCATTTTTGCTAGGCCTATCTCAAAATGAAAATGTCATACATATATTTATATGAGTAACATAACTACGAAAGACACAAGAAGAACAAAACAAGTTGTCCAGTATCCGCAAGTATACTATATTATATGCGCTTTATAATATCCCATATCTAACCTTTCCCTCCACATTTTTGTTTGTTTGTTTCTTTAGCTAAATTATCATAATATAATAATGATGGATTGAATATGTCTCTGCCTGCGATGTACGTACCGGCTAGCGATACCTCGATCAATCTTAGCATCATCATGTTGTTGTTAAACGCAGCTTATATTTTCATAACCTAAAGGAATGGTATAAAATACATTTTCATTATTTTCAATCTTTTTACAAATTATTATTTTCATTAATTGTTTTGTTGAAACCGACTCTTCACAGCATCAGCAACTGGACTTTGTCATTCATTACTAATTGAACTTTTAAAAAAATCATTAATTGATTAAAAATGCCCACCCTTTTGCAATTGAAACAACTAGGTCAAACATCCGCGATAAAATGGAAACGGTAATCATTTAAATTATTACACTTGAGCGACTATAACTTTTAAGTGTCTACCGATTACGTAAATGGCCATTATCAAACAGTAACTTACCGTATTATTGTTTATGAATGCTTTATGTATAATGTATATGAAGTTAAGTTGTAATGTACGTTTTATCGTGTTCATAAGAACTTTTACACTTGTATGCATATCTTTATTTCTATATATCTTTGTGAAAATTTTACCAAATTCAGCTGTCAGGCTGCTATGTACTTATTATTCAATAAACCATTTTCCAGTTCAATTCGATTCGATTAAAAAAAAAGTATTTGTTGATCAATAACAATTTATTTTAAAATAATGTTGGTAAAATCATGCAAGTTCATGTTAAACAACATACCTGTATTATATACAAGCGCGAGTCATAATTTATACTTCTCAAAAATACTGAAAATTCATTTTACTAAATAGGTTAGTTGAAGTTTATTTTCCTGTCAATTAATGTGTGAAGAAAAATTAAACGAAATTTTGAGTGGCCACGTCTTACTTTCCTAAACGTTGCATCGAATTACTCTGACCTGTTGTTTTTTTGCATCTGTAAATGCTAACTTATCTTTATTTGTGCAATATATTGTGTAGCTGTTGTAAGTTGAAATATATTATTTTATAGTTTATGATATTTCATTTTAATTACATTGTAGTTGCATGCACCCATTTAGTTCACAGGCTACGCGTATCGATTGTTAATAAAAATTAATTTGTCTTTTTATCTTTCGTTTCAGTCGAATTCATTAATTTTGTCAGCTGACTTTAATCCTGAGAAAGGTCTCGCTCGAAAAGTCAGAAAATAAGAGACAAAGAAAAATACAAAAACAATAATTCATAATAAAGATTGGTAAAAAAATGTTTTCAAAATAATAAATATTAAATATAAAGAATTACACTATGACAAATGCATGATGTTAGATAGCTAGAGGTTGAAAAATAGAGGGTCGAGTAGAAAGAAAGGAAGGAGAAGAAAGACATTATGAAGTAGAAATAGTAAGAAAGAGTGAGAGAAAGAAAGAAAGTTGGCGCCGAATCAGACCCCCCCCCCCCCCCCCCCCCACACACACACACACACACATGAGCATGAACACAGAATTACTTGTTGTGTGGGATGGGGAATCAGCAAGAGGGGGAGAGGGAGAGCGAATGCGAACATGAGAAGGGTGGGGGGGGGGGGGGGAAGCCTAATTAGATATACCCAAAATATGTTTTTAAAGAAGCAGACGCAGACAGATAAATACTTTATAGGATCGGATGGAGTGAGATAATTTAGAGTTTGAGTTTATACGAATCATCACCATTCAAAAAAGGCTAGCTGCCATTAATAACCATAAATAACATGCTTTTTAGCTTCGATTCTGGATAACACCTACAATATGTAGAAAGAGATAAACGAAGTGTGACGTCAAAGCTATTTATTGCCAACGGTTCTAAACAATGTCAGGCAAGCTACACATTTCTGACCTATCGGTTGCTAAGGCAATCGGCCAGCCTCATCCCACTACCAAAAGCCTGAATCAAAGGACAAGTTGTTAACAACCATTATTTTGTTATAACAAAAGATTATGACATCACTACTTTGGTACACTACAGAGCACCGCAAATACAGACCTTATGGCATCTATATCTCCATTGTATTTTTGTTTAAATTTTTTTTTTTTGGGGGGGGGGGGGGGGCTGGGGGGATACCTTGTACTCAGTATCATCAAGACAAAATATAAAACAAAATATAACTAATTTTCATTAGAATATTATAAAATCACTTTAATATAATTAACGGATGGTAACATTGCTTATAAATGCAGTTCATTTTAATATGCATATATACTGTACATATACACACACAATACACACATCATGGACCCTTAGTAAAATAGATTGAATAACATTTTTAGTTATTATTTCATATACTGGGACATTCTTGGTCACGTGTGTGACCCAAAACATGAAAAATTTTGAAATAGGATGCTTATATTTCAGTAAGTAAAGAGGTATAATGATTTTTACTTTGTATGTGGCTTGAATATGTTGAAGTCTTTCAGACTTAACACAAAAGATTTTATGAGGATTACGTTACTCAATGTCAGAGGTCAAATGGCATGGGTCACGTGTGTGACTTCGCACAGAGCGCTTTTTTCATAACTCAATTTCATTTGGGAAATCCTTTGAAATATGAAAAGCTATAATGTTCATCTTATTACCAGACAAGTATAATAGATCTGTAAGTACAAAAATAGCAATGAATAAGAATTATATCAAACCGTTGTTTTTTATTGTATTTAATTATGTGGTAACGTCTGGTCACTGTGTGACATTTTGGAGTGGTCACGTGTGTGACATGTACAATAGGAATGGAAAAATGGGAATTTTATAATATCAGGTTTAGAAAGGAATGAAAGGTTCAATTTTTACAAAGTTGGTATCAACATGTACAGGAAAGTGAGAAGAATAAGCTTGCTAACTATCCTTTTGATATCTTGATTATTTTCTGGGTTATGATTTTAGAAAAATATTGAAAT
This sequence comes from Echinarachnius parma, assembly GCA_037951105.1. NCBI lineage: Eukaryota > Metazoa > Echinodermata > Echinoidea > Clypeasteroida > Echinarachniidae > Echinarachnius > Echinarachnius parma. The sequence continues at coordinate 178,187 of JBAMJV010003226.1, forward strand.
ATGTAAATTTATGCAAATGAGTATGAAAGTGTCTTTGTTTAATGTAAATCATATATTTCATGAAATTTTACACATGGAACAAAACAGAAAAATAAAACTTCAATTTTTACGAAAAAGTTTCACTTTTCAAAGAATGGCCCTACTGTTAAAAATCAAAATGAAAATATAAAAAGTAAGTATTCATAAAAATAGAATTCCATTACATATTTCATTGAAAAATATATCAGATCAATATAAAAGATCAATAAATAACCATATGTATTTATACCCAATCATATATTGCCTTTTCAAACAAAAATTGTAGCAATTGTAAGTTATATAAAAATAATTTCAAGCAAAAATGTTGTCATGGAATGTGAACAGATATAACAATTTCAGTTTACAAAATCATTCATTTCATTCAAAAATGTTACCAAGGCAACATAGTTGCCACATACATGTACACCAATAATTAAGAAAAATACAAATCTTATACTCTCTCGTTTTCCCTTCGCTCTAGGTTCCTTGTCCCTCAAATATAATATGGTCGGGTGAGAAGAAGTCGATTTTATGCAGCAGTCACACCGCCGAACCGAAACCAAACCGACACCAGACCGAACTAAAGTACAACTTTCCGCTATATCGGGCACCGACATAAGCACGAACTAGGGTTAGCTGTCACAACAAAAAAATACCGGCAACTCCGATACCACACAGACACCAAACTGACAGCACCCCGGACGTCCCCGAAACGTCCCCAAATTGTTCGGTCTAGTGACGGTTTGGCGGTGTGACTGCTACATCCTATAGGGGTTAATTGAGCTCTGCATACCATCTTGTTAATCAGAGCCTTAAATATGCGATCTCACATTTGTTGATATTAATTAATTACAATTTTTCGGAAGATTTATCAAAAATAAAAGAGAGCTACAAAAGTACAAGGCTCCCTAAATTGACACAAGATTTATCTCAGAAGTACAAAAAGTGACTTAGCGCCCTTCTCTTTCTCAACCGATGATACATAAATTGGTCATAGCGTAAATTGCAAAACTATCCATTTTCAAAGGTGATATATCAGTGGTTTTACATGTATGCATAATTCAGTAATCCTGCACTTTAAGGGGATATATTATTTTTGGTTGCTAACTTATACTGCCCATAGTCCATAGCCACTAAATCTAACCATAGCCAATCAATCCAACTTATAGCCACTAAATGTAACCATAGCCCCAAAATCTGACTTATAGCCACTAAATCTGACCCATAGCCACCAAAGTTAGGGTTAGGGTTAGGGTTAAGGTTAGTGTTGCAGCTAGCAACCAAAAATAATGTATCCCCCTAAAGTGCAGGATTGCCCGTTATTCACTGTAGTACACACGTTTTTAGCAAAAAATCACCAAGATTGGAAAATATTGATGATTTTATATTTAAGCACTTCTCTGTCACTCATATAGCTCAGTAAGAACCTTATTTGCCGCAAATTCTTTTACAGACTTTTCGGAAAACATGTTTGACTGTAGAAGTTGGAACCAAGCTCATATACATTCAATATAAACCATACTTAAAGGGATCTAGTAACTTTGTTGACATGTGCAAAAATTTATGAATGGTTGATACAATGTATATTGTTGTTATCTGATATGTCCACAGGGTATTGTGTGAAAATTTCAAGTCAAATGGACGTTATATGGCCGAGTAATGAGCAAAAATGCAAAGTGATGTTCACAAACTCATTGCGCTCACTTTGTACGCGGTTTTCGCGATCCGTTGGATTATTTAACATCTGAACACTTCAATCGTAAATATCTTTTTAACGAAAGGGAAATTTGAAAAACCGAAACCTGTCCTATGATTTTATTGTTAATACAAACACAACAAGGTATGAGGGAACCGCTAGAATTCCGAATTGATTTTGAGGATTTGGACAATGTTACTAAGTCCCTTTAAACGATCAATACATACAGATATATTTCTGCTACCATTAGTACTGAAAGGTAATATATAGAAACAAGTGAATGGTGGACTTGCTAGTGGAGTTTTCCCCTAATTAACAATAAAAGGTCCCTCAAAAAAGTCATGTTCTTACTTATAAACATACATTTTCATAACATATTTAAGTTAAAATCTCGTTATATAGCAAAATTTATTAAAATAAACAATTATGTTTTTCTAGCATTTATAGAGTTACACATATTATTTCTATATTCTACTTATTGCTATTTCAGTGTCATCAGCTATCCCCAACACTCATCTATTTTATGTAAACATATTTTACTTTTGCAAATAACATATTATAACTAGAAGGCCGACAAAGTCAGCATACCCACGCCTCCCATTAGCCCTGTTCTACCCCTTCGTCGGCCTCAACCCTGTTTTGCTTACCGATGCATCCTAAAAACATAGTGATCAACCGTTGAACAGAACGAGTGTATGAACTGTATGTTTATCTTAAGCGTATAAGTTTAAATTGCATGTAAATTGTCCACTTGAGAGGATCATCACCATTGTTCTGGTCATTGGGCCAGGATGTGTGCATTAATGCCATTAATTAATAATTATTAAATAAATAAATGTATTTTTCGGAAACTTACCAATTTCTTGGCGCTTCAAAGTTCAGATCAGCGTGTTGCAATTCAATTCCGTTCCGTATTAATTAACCCGGAATCGAAAGTACCGTACCATAACATATGGTACCGTGCGCGCGATCGCGATGCACACCTGGACTAAACTTGTTAGTTGCTGCTCGATTGGATTCAGCGAGGTTACCGTACCGCGCCTATAACGTGCAGATATTATTTAGGCACACACGTGCATTAAATACATACTCAAACTTCAAGGTTCCACAGAATTTGCAGGGGTCAACCAATCATCACCAAAATCTAATCGATTCTTCCATGTCACTATCCAAACATTCCCTGAAAATTTGGTGCAAATCCGTTCACCCGTTCTCTAGTTATCTTGTACACAAACAAACAAACAAAAAAAAAAAAAAAAAAAAAAACAGACAAACAAACAAACATACGGAACCCTTTACATAACCCCCTGCCGATTTCATCGGCGTGGGTAATTACTCAATAATATAATTATCTCATTAACATACACTTTTGAAAGATTGCATTTAAAAAGTACAGTTTGAAAGAACGCTTTTTCAAAATATCTCCTACAATTTCCTGTATTCCAAGTAAAATATAAATCAACAATTTTTAAAATCTATACATTTTAAGCATTTTCCACACACCAGACTATATTTATGCATATTAATCAAGTAGTACATGAAATCAACTTGGAAACACTTACTATAATATATTGCATGTGATAACAGTCAATTACTACATGTATGTAGTACAAAAAGGGAAAAAAAATACAAAAATGGTTAGACCTGCAGATTTCAGTGTCAAAGTGTACAATACAATTTTGAAAAATCAGAGGTAAAACTAACATTACAGATTTTATTGCATCATTAGACAATTATTCCATCAATGTCTCAATCAATTACTGTCATTCACACACGTCATATGATCTAATATGCAATAATTATAATAATATGATCTAATATGCAATAATTATAATAATATGATCTAATAGCAAAACACATTCCTAATATACATAACACTGAGTACCGTTAATTCATAATCTAATACTGAAGAACCAACATTACTCAGGAGTCATTTACAGTACAATCAATACTTTCACAAAAAAGTACTTGCTCATACAGTCTTGAATTATCTTCTACCAAGATAATCAAATTCACACAACATCATCCTTCTAAACACATCAAGCACATCAAACACAGAGCTACCATTTACGAAACAAGTTGAACTTTCTAGAGAAGAGTAAACAAGATTTAAAGGGATCTAGTAACTTTGTTGACATGTGCAAAAAGTGATGAACGATTGATAAAATGTTTATTGATGTGATCTTATATGTCCACTGAGTAAAGTGTGAACATTTCATGTTAAATGGATATTATAATTATTGCCAAGTAATAAGAGAAAATGCAAAGTGATATTTGCTAACTCCTTGCACTGGCTTTGTACAAAGTTATAACTTTCCAGTGGATAATTAAAAATCCAAACAGTTCAATAGTAATTAACTTTTGAACAAAAGGGAAATTAAAAAAACCAAAACCTATTCCATGCTTCTATCTATCGGTTATACGAATACAACAAGGTATGAGAGAACCACTAGAGTTATAAGTAAAATTTGTGGATTTAAACAATGTCACTAGATCACTTTAACAAGATTTCAGGGGTTTTAAGTCATATGTGACTTGTTATAATCCCCACATTTATATAATGTAATTGCCATTGTGTGGGGTCTTTGTATTCTCTTCTTTTTTTATGCTAAAATGTATTAATGAATGTTCATGTTTTTTTAATGGAAAAGTAACATCAATTCTATTCAATTCAATTAATTTCAATATTGTGCCAGGTGTCGGTAAGAAGGGTGTTAAAGGGACTTAGTAACATTGTCCAAATCCTCAAAAGCCAATCGGAAATCTAGCGGTTCCCTCATACCTTGTTGTATTTGTATTAACAATAAAGAGGTTTTGTTTTTTTCAAATTTCCCTTTCGTTAAAAAGATATTTACGATTGAAGTGTTCAGATGTTAAATTATCCACTGGACCACGAAAACAGTGTACAAAATGAGTGCAATGAGTTAGTGAATATCTCTTTGAATTTTTGCTCATTACTCGGCCATATAATGTCCATTTAACTTGAAACACCCAGTGGACATATCAGATAACATTGGAGGTATGGTGGTATGGTATCTCTCGACATCATGCCACATTGCATTGGAAGCGTAGTTCTTCACGGAGTTATGCCAGCAAAGCACACCGTGGAAAACGCGGTGGAAGGAGAAAGCAGAAGAGGAAACAACATCCTGCCACAACTGTCTCCTCGCGTACTCCCGATCTCTGTGTGAATGGAGTTGATGCCGGGACATGTCAACTCAATTGGGCTCATCAATGCCCAGTCAGTCTGCAATAAGGCTGACATCATCCGAGATCATATCACCGATCATCGATTGGACATTGTATGCTTAACCGAGACTTGGCTTACGTCTTCGGAAAGGCATAAGAAAACCATCGGGGACCTTACACCTGCGGGATTCAAGTTTCTTCAAGTCCCACGCCCAAATCGTCAAGGGGGTGGCTTAGCGGTTCTCTATCGTGATTCGTTGAAGCTGGTGTTAACAACTTCCCAAACATTTGCCAGCTTCGAGTGTATGTGCTGTACCTTGCTGCCTGGAAACACCCATCGGGATCCTATAAATCTAGTCATTGTATACAGACCTCCTTATAGTCAGAAGAACAGATGTACTGTTGCGAATTTTCTTCAGGAATTTGAGGACCTGCTATCGATTCTCTGTGTCTCCTCTCAGAAGATTCTCATAATGGGTGATTTCAACATCCATTGGGATGACCAAGGGAATGTGAATACCATGAAATTCGTTGACATTCTGAACACCTTTGATCTTTGTCAAGATGTCACAGATTTTACTCATATGAGTGGACATATCCTCGACTATGTTATATCCAGAAAATCAGAAACATTGGTGAAATCGGTGGAAATATCAACATTTATCAGCGATCATGCAGCCGTTCATTGTGTGTTAAATATGAATAAACCACCTTCAAAAACGCAGAAAAGGATAACTTTTCGGAAACTTAAAGCAATCAATCATTCTGCATTTTCCAATGAATTGCAATCACTTGAGTTATCTTCCGATGAGTCTCAGAGTCTGGATGAACTCAGTGATAACTATGATACATCATTGACTAAAATCTTAGACAAACATGCTCCAGTAAAATCATGCTTGGTTGTTGATCGCCCTATGAATCACTGGTTTACAGATGAGATTGCTGATGCCAAAAGACAACGACGTAGACTAGAGAAGAAATGGCGGAAGAGTAAACTTGTTGTTGACAGAGAATCCTTCGTCAAACAGAGACTTGCTGTCTCTTCATTGATACAGAAAGCCAAGGACAAGAATCTGGAAGACGCAATAAAGAACTGCTCAGATCAAAGAGAAGTGTACAAAGTCGTCAATGATGCCCTTCACCGCGGCAAAAAGTCAATTCTTCCTGCTCATTCGGATGAGAGAGATCTCGCTGAGACTTTTAACAGGTTCTTCTTCCAAAAGATCGTCAACATTCGTGCTCAATTGGACTTGGCTGCTTCTCAACTAGCTCATTTGCCAACACCCGAGGACCAGCAACCTAGGGTTGACTGTCGTTTATCCAGCTTTACGCCAGCATCAGAGAATGAAGTCGCCAGGATCATCAAGAATTCGCCATCTACGTACAGCCCTCATGATCCAATTCCAACGTGGCTGCTTAAGAAACATTTTGAAGACATTGTACCACATGTTACATTAATAGTTAATCGGTCCCTTGAATCCGGTTTGTTTCCTTTATCTTTCAAGAAAGCAATCATAAAACCACTCTTGAAGAAGCCAAGCCTTGATCCGGATTCTTTCCAGAACTACCGACCGGTTTCAAACTTAAAATTCCAGTCCAAAGTTCTGGAACGAGTCGTCGCTTGTCGCCTCCAGGCCTATCTGGATCATAACAGCTTAACAGAACCTCTTCAGTCTGCTTATAGAAAGTACCATAGCACTGAATCCGCCCTCACAAAGGTTCATAATGATATCCTTCTCTCCATGGATTCAAAGCACGCTGTATTCCTTGTATTGCTCGATCTGTCAGCTGCGTTTGACACCATTGACATTGATCTCCTTATCCATCGATTTGACATGCTTGGAGTGGAAGGATTAGCACTATCTTGGATAAATTCATATTTGTGTCACAGGAAGCAATCAGTCCGAGTCAATGACTCATTCTCCTCTGAACAGGAGCTCCTATACGGAGTACCCCAAGGTTCAGTCTTAGGACCGTTGTTTTTTACTATCTATAATACTCCCCTTGCAGAAATAGCTCGTCGTCATAATGTAAATGTTCATTTATATGCCGACGATATACAGCTTTACACATCATTTAAACTTTCCGAACCTGATAGTGAAGTAATGGCCAAGAGAAAACTTGAATCCTGCATAGCAGATATGAGACGATGGATGATAAACAATAAACTCAAGTTAAATGATGATAAAAGTGAATTTATAGTTGTTGCATCTCAAAGGCATCGTAGTAAGATTCAATGTAATTCAATACAAATTGGTGACGTAGACGTCCAAGCAGTGTCAAATGTTAGAAATCTAGGTGTACAATTTGATTCTACTATGTCAATGTCATCTCACATTAATGCAACGTGTCGTTCAGTGTACTATCATATTCGCAATATTAGTAGTATTCGTAAATCACTTTCAAAAGAAGTAGCTGCCTCTGTTATTCATTCTTATGTTATATCACGTTTAGATTATGGTAATTCACTGTTATATAATGCACCAGTTACACAACTTGCTAAGTTACAGAGGGCTCAGAATGCTGCAGCACGAGTTCTTACTGGTATTCCTAAGTTTTCTCACATAACTCCTATTTTAAAGGACCTGCATTGGTTACCTGTGAAAGAGAGAATAATGTACAAAATACTTATTATGACATGGAAAGCTCTCAATGGTCGTTCTCCTCAATATGTATTAGATTTGGTAAGTGTATATGTACCAAATAGAAATCTTCGGTCCCTGAATTGTAATATGTTATCAGTACCAAAAGTTCAATCGTTGGCAGGTGAAAAGTCCTTTCTGTACTCAGCACCAACATTATGGAATTCTTTGCCAGTTAATGTTAGAAATACGACATCAATTGAGTCTTTTAAAATAGGTATAAAGACAATTTTGTTTAAATTAGCATTTGATTAGGGACTATATTTCTATTTCTCTCTCCTTTCCTTTCCTTTCCTTTCCTTTTCATTTCTATTTGCGCCTGAGAATAGTTTACTAGATTCATGGCGCATTATAAGTGCTCTATATTATTATTATTATTATTATAACAACAATCTGCATTGTATCAACCACTCATCACTTTTTGCACATGTTAACAAAGTTACTAGATCCTTTTAAGTCTTTTTTGGCTAAATTGAGTTCTGCATACAATCTTCCATGTTAGAGCCTTCTCTATGTGATGCCAATTTTCAGATATTTTCTTTTGTGCAATTGTCAGAATAATCATGAAAAATAAAAGAGAAGTCAAATTTGCTTTCTACCAGGTTCCCAAATTGTAAACATGATTTTCTTCAAGTAAAAAAAGTCCCTTAGTGCCCTTCTCTATTCTAACATATATGATTTGTTTCTGTTGGCATGTACACATAAATAATGGCAATAATACATCTAGAATAAAATACCATATTTTGTTAAAAACTCTGACAAAATCTGACCACAATTGCATAAGTTACCCCTGAGGGTTATTCTTAAGGCACTCTGGCACAAAGTTAGAACAAAATATATATGTTATTTATATACTTAAGATTACGTTATTCAATCTTTGGTAGAAATCTTGACATAAAAGCACAAATGCATAGATGAAGCATGAATGACTGTCCTAGGGTTTAACAGAAACAAATCAAACACTATTTATCAGTAAATCATTTTAAAGCAAATTTTACATGTAATCTACTATTTAAATGCGCTGCTACGTACAAAGTACCAGACTATACCCTGGCTTTAGCCTAACTCCAATAAGGTGCATAACACATAAGGCACTTCAAGGAAGACATTCCTGACAGGTTCCTACGATCTATACCTGCGTTTAATGTAGCAACGTGAATGGAATGCGCAACTTGTGCCACAACACATTCATATAAATGAACACAGTATACTAATGAAATGTGCATGTGCATAAATAAAGTTTACATATATATCTTTTTATACATTAACACTGTCGTAGTGCCATTCAAATGCAATGTGGCAAATGATAAGGTATATCATGGTGAATTTGGAAATATTTTAGCCTTCTCTTATACACATTATTCCGTTTCATATGAGAAACGGAACAAAAACCTTTGCATAACACAACCACGGGCATAATACTAATCTAAACATAATACTACACAGTGAATCTATAAGTCAATCATCATGATACTAACGTACCCTTCTAGTAGAAAGCTGTTGAGGGAAGACTTGGTATAATAATACATAGTGAATACGTCTATCCATATGATCCCAGAGTAAGTTTCTAGCAGAAAGTTGTCGAGGGAAGACTAGTGGCATTCAAACGCAATGTGGCAGATGATATGGTGATATAGGAAATATAGCTTTCTCTTATATATCTACATTATTCTGTTTTATATGAGAAACACGGAAAAAACCATTGCATAACACCACCCTTGGCATAATACTACACAGTGAATATAAGACGATCTATGTGATACTACAGTACAGAGGCGTTGGCTCGTTTGCAAAGCACAATGCATTGTGTTTTTTTCCGAACGCGCTGATGCCTCTGCTACAGTAAGCTTCTATCAGATAGCTGTCGAGGGAAGACTAGTGGCATTCGAATGCAATGTGACAAATGATAAGGTTTATCACGGTGAATTTGGAAATGTCCATGTGATACTGAAGTACACTTCTGGCTATTTTCTTTTGTACGCTTCTAGTAGGAGGCCGTCGAGTGTAGACTAGTGCCAGACTAATGCAACGTGGCAAATGAGTAGGTATATCATTGCCACAAACGTAGTGCACAGCATCATGGGGAAACCAACCCTGTAAAGCAAAAACAAAACAAAGAAAAAGAGCAATAAATACTAACTTCATTAAAAAAAAATATGTACACATGTCCAGCAAAACAGAAGCTGAATGAAGAGTGAACAATACATTAGTGCCTGTGGAACACCACATGGCAGATAATTTGGTTCAGAATTAAATAATTGCTGCAAATGTGAAAGATCATATGTACTTTAAAATATTAAAATACAAATTATGTATAGTATTACGCACAGTGCGCAAGGCATTCGCAAGATGACATCTGATTTGCGAATCAGACCTTTAACACCTTTGAATGAGGCCGGCCACTTACCTGAAGAAGTCATAGAATGAGAAGCTGTATCCGTGCTGGTCTGCTATCCCAGCACACACCACGTTAGCCGAGGCCCCGATCAGGGTTCCGTTGCCGCCGAGACAGGCACCAAAGGCCAAGGCCCACACTAAGGGCTCTAGAGGTAATCCTAGTTCCTCTCTCTCGGCTAGATCCAAGATGACTGGAATCTGGTTTGGAACAAAGATGTCAAAATAAAAAAAATGGTAGAGAAATAAGATACAATGAAGAGAAGATTGTCTCCGAGATTAGTGCTTAAAGCCCTTATCAGGGTTCCATTTTCTACCAGGACAGGCATCAAAGGCCAAGGCCCACACTAAAGGCTCAAGGGGTAAACCCAACTCCTCTCGCTCAGCTAGATCTAAGATGACTGGAATCTGGCGTAGATAAGAAGGGAGGAGAAATTTTGAGAAATTTTTAAAAAGAGGTACAATAAAAAGCACTACATAAACAATTATCCTATAATGTTCAAAGGGCCCATTGTCCTGATGCCTATAATCAGAACTCAAGGGATTGACTGGATAATGAAAGGAAACCATAAGGATATATCTGGGGACCGTAGTAACAAGACAATAGGTCTGCTGGTGCAAAATGGCACAAGTTGAGCCACTGAGGAGAATTTGGGCCATTATGACTTAGCCCCCTTAACTTTCTTAACCAACAACATGAAGTGAAGAGAGAGTAACAAGTGGCATAAAGAAAGAATAATAAACGAAAAGAAATTGCTGGTCAAATAACTAAAATTCAGGTAGAGAGGACTTTTCTTATGATTTTTAAATACAAAATCTTGGATATTAAAACAAACAACAAACTTACCATTGCGGTTGTGAATGGAATGTTGTCAATGAAGGATGACGCCAATGCTGAAACCCATAGAATAAGGACGAGAGCCACAAGGAGTCTGTGTTCAGGATCCACACTCTAGAAATGAAACAATTTTTAGTAAGAATGATTAAATATATGATAAAAGTATTTCATTTATTTGAATAAATGCAAAAAGTATAATATTGAGATAAAAACACGATCAGATGATGAAAGTCTTTCATTTATTCATATAAATTGAATCAATATTTGTCCTTTATCATAAAAATCAATTCACTGGCAGGAAATTATTTTCTTGAAATGCCTTTTTTCAGTAATACCCTTTATTTCATACTAGTTATCTATCAAAAGAAAAGTAGAAAACAAATATTATTAAGTCTCTCACCTCTATAATACTAGCTACAAAGTCACCAATGAATGCGATGAGACCAAGTTCCGTCAAACCCTGTCAAAACAACAACAACAAAGGAGGAAAATGAGAATTAAACCTGAAAGTAGCATGAAACAATGAGCATGAAATAAACCCCCCCTCAAATAAAATAACAATACATAAATAAACAAATTAACATTAAATTGGTCACCAAGATTGCTAATTCTCTTTAACCACTTGACTGCTAAGCACGTACTATTACGTGCATTCAGATGTGACACTCTGTGCTAACCACGTACTATTACGTGCGATGTCCATTTCCTGTTGAAGGCATTAGCACTGCGCTATATGTACCCCTACTTTGCTATTAGCATCTGATTATCTAACTTGAGAATATGAATAGATGGCGCTCTTTCACAAACAAATCCAAGATTTTGCGGCTAATTATAGAACACTTTCGGTCTGTACACGGGGAAAGTGCACTTACAATTTCAAAATGGCGACTATATATACAGTCAAACCTGTCTTAGTGGCCACCTGCCTATAGCAGCCAACCTGTCTATAGTGGCCATCAAAAGTTATCCCCTGCATGGAAAAACAGTGCTATTTAATCTGTCTATAGTGGCCACCTGTCTATAATGGCCACTATTTGTGACTCCCTTGGGTGGCCACTATAGACAGGTTTGACTGTATATATATATATAATATAGGGCTATATATGATATAGGCCTATATATATATATATATATATATATATATATATATATATGCGTGTGTGTAATACTACATATCTCAATTATGTTTATATGTAGTTCATTACTGATATTGATTGATTTCCATATATTTATTTCATATGATGGCAACTTGTTTGCTACATAACCTTTGTATTGTCGGATTTTTGTGTGTCTAAAAAACGCTTTAGCACAGAGTGGTACAGTGTGCACAAAGCCTATAGCGGTCAAGTGGTTAAGTTCAACCATTCAAAGGGAAATAGTATAATAGCTTTATACTCTAATATTAGAAGTCCTAGAAGCTGATTTTCAGGCTCAATTTGAAATAACACTTCTGAGAAATGTGCCTATTCATCAAATCATATTTTCTATTCAAGCTGCTATGTGGAGAAATGAACATGCCTTTTTTGTACCAAATTTCTTTTTTAAAATTAAAATTGAAACTTTATTCACCATTCCGTTAAAAACATTTGCAAGTTCATGTGAACCACTAAATAGTTATAAAGTTTTTTTCAAAACATTTTCTGTGACTTTATCTTACCTCCATCAGAACAAAGAGGGCAGCAAAGAAAAGAAGTGTTGCCCACTCGACCCGATGCATGATGCTCTCAATGTCGTGAATATCGGCCAGGAGTAACAGAGATACAGCTCCTATGACCGCTATCCAACCTGAAAAAGAGGTCAAAGGTCAAAGGTCAATTATGCAAGTAAGAAGTTACATGCCCACTCAACCCTATGCATGATGTTTGCAATGTCACTCATGATTATCGGCCAGGAATAACAGAGATACAGTTCCTAGTACTGCTATAAAACTTTAAAATGAGGTCAAAGTTCAAAGGTCAAGATTACAAGTAAAATACAGGATAAATTACAGGAGTTTAGCTTAGTCGACATGAAGCATAATCCTCTCAATCTTTTGAATATTAGCCAGAAGTATCGTAGATATAATAGCTCCTATTACCGCTATCCAACCTAAAAATGGGGTCAATGATCAAAGGTTAAGGTCAAAGGTCAATGTCAAAATTTAGGATAAATTACAGAAACGTTGGTCATGCAACCCAATGCGTAATGTTCTCAGTGTTGTGAATATTAACTCAAAGAAAAAACCTTCCAAACTAAAAAATGAGATCAAATGTCAAAGGTGAGGGGTCACATTAAAACAAAGAGTGCTATACAGAAGTGAAGTGCTGTTTCAGTTAAAAACAAATTCAAATCCAAGCAATATTTAATGATGGTAGGATTCAAACTAATGCTCTCCAGAATCCTGGAAAATGTCTACAAAGACTACAGTTTTTTAAGTGGCCTTTATCAAGAAATTTGACGTAGTCTATTTCTGATCTTTTTTTTGTGGGAAACTCACCGATGTCGAGATAGATGCCGTCGACCACGGAGTGGATGAAGAAGAGGAGGATGGTCACGAGGAGGACGCAGCTGCACTTGATGAACAGGACCTTGTCTGTGATACGGTACTGCCATTGAACATGGAAGAAAACAAACATGGTTATACAATGCATTTAAACTTTCTTTTTTTTAACCAATATGAAGGAAACCAAAAATGTCTACCTATTGTACAGGACCTTGTCTGTCATTGAAACATGGAAGAAAACAAACATGGTTATACAATGCATTTAAACTTTTAGTTTTTTACCAATATGAAGGAAACCAAAAATGTCTACCTATTGTACAGGACCTTGTCTGTCATTGAAACATGGAAGAAAACAAACATGGTTATACAATGCATTTAAACTTCTTTTTAAAAAAAACAATATGAAGGAAACCAAAAATGTCTACCTATTGTACAGGACCTTGTCTGTCATTGAAATATGGAAGAAAACAAACATGGTTATACAATGCATTTAAACTTCTTCTTTTATTTTACCAATATGAAGGAAACCAAAAATGTCTACCTATTGTACAGGACCTTGGCCCCGTTGCAGAAAGAGATACAATCGATTGTAAGTTACGATTGGTCGTAAGTCAGAAAATTTACGCGTTTCAACCAATCAGATTTGCGCATCTAGAACACGTGATCTGACTTACGATTAATTGCAACTTACAATCGATTGTATCTCTTTCTGCAATGGGGCCCTTGTCTGTCATTGAAACATGGAAGAAAACAAACATGTTTACCATCTAAATGAAGAAAAAAAACTAGCAAAGAAGATGGGGAAAAGTATAATGCAGAAGATTATCACTTGTCTCGCAAAGTAAATGAACTTTGTCAGTTACTGAAGACGGGAAAGAGCGAGGGATTGACAAACTGTACTTAATCAGTACGAAAATGTTGCAGAGATACCATGGGTGAAAGCAAAATTTTGATTACTCAAATTCTTGCTTGCAACATGGGTTACGCCATCATGGCCTTGAATAATGTAATTTAAAAAAAACACACAACAAACATTATTTCATGTTACCTTTAGCTCCAGCTCTGAAAGCTTGTCTTTCCATGAAGTATTTGCTCTGGTTGTTTGCCTGTGGCATGGGAAAGAAATTAATAGAAAGAATTATGAAAAAATAATTAAAACAATTTTATTATTACATGTTCAGGACTACAGTAGTCCCCAAAATACTCGGGCTAGGGTCTATGGAGAATACATGTTATAGCAAAATCAATCAGTCTTTAATACCATAAACAAATTTGGATTTATGAGCAATCCTTGCTCTTTATGAGTGGCTTAGTTGAGAATAAGGCAAACTACTTACTATGGAATCAGGCAATAATATTTTATGGAAACCAATTGTCTGGTTCTTACGCGTGGTTGACTGAATCACTTTCATCGATTAATAATGATAACAAAATAATAGATTGCATTATTACAGGGTTCTTAAGCGTTGTTTTAGACAGGATTATATCAATTTCCACCTAAAGGCCACCATAGCTGTGCTCATAAATGGTGTTTCTGGGTTCGGGCTCGAGCTGTGAGACCTTCTGCATGAGCAGGGCTTTTACCGTGCTCGAAACGCCAATTGTACAAATTTCTACCCAGGGTTTAGTTCCGAGAAGCCACCATACCTGTGCTCATATATTGCGTTCCTTAATTCAGTCTCCAGCTGCGAGACCTTCTGCATGAGCAGGGCTTTTACCATGCTCTAATGGCTAATTGTATAAATTTCTACCCAGAGTTTGGTTCCAAGAAGCCACCATACCTGTGCTCGTATATTGCGTTCCTTAGTTCAGTCTCCAGCTATGACACCTTCTGCATTAGCAGGGCTTTTACTGTGCTTTAATGGTTAATTTGATCAATTTCTACCCAGAATTTGGTTCCGAGAAGCTAACATACCTGTGCTCGTATATTGCGTTCCTTAGTTCAGTATCCAGCTGCGAGACCTTCTGCATTAGCAGGGCTTTTACCGTGCTCTAATAGCTAATTGTATAAATGTCTACCCAGAGTTTGGTTCCAAGAAGCCACCATACCTGTGCTCGTATATTGCGTTCCTTAGTTCAGTCTCCAGCTATTAGACCTTCTGCATTAGCAGGGATTTTACCATGCTCTAATGGCTAATTGTATACATTTCTACCCAGAGTTTGCTTCCGAGAAGCCAACATACCTGTGCTCGTATAATGCGTTCCTTAGTTCAGTCTCCAGCTGCGAGACCTTCTGCATGAGCAGGGCTTTTACCGTGCTCTCCTCCTTTGAAGCTACCATAATACGGATTGCAGCCTTCCGCCAGATTTCGATCTCCCGCTTCAAATCTAGGTGAAAAATTGAAAATAAATAATAATATCAAGCATTTATAAAGCGCCATCTATCTAGATAGCCTATTCCTAGGCGCATAACAAAGAAAACAAAGAAAAGCTTAAACAAACAAAATACCAATACATGCAACTAATTTATTAATAAGCTATTCTAAACAAGTATGATTTTAATTTGAACACCTGTAACGAGTCTATTGTTTTTATTTCTAAGGATAGCCTGTTCCATAAATCTGGTGCTATAATGAAAACTTAAGAATGCCCTGTTTCCATATGTTTTTGAAGTTTCTAATAATAATCTATTTGAGGAGCGGAGGTTACGCTGTGGTACATATGACCAGACTAACTCATTTAAATAGCTAGGTGCCATACCATGTAGAATCTTCCAAGTTTGAAGCAGTATCTTAAATTCAATATGCTGGTGAATAGGTAGCCAATGTAAAGTCTGTAGCACATGTGTAATATGATCATACTTCGATGTTGGGTTAACCCGATCAGGACTGGTCCCTAAAACACTTGGGCTTGGGGCTATAGAGATTACATGTTACAGCAAAATCGATCAGTCCTGAATGGGTTGAAAAATGCTTTTGAGCACCAACTTCAAAATGCTGGGTGATTCATGATGTAAGTTTGTATAATCGTTGAAAAAAAAACCCAACATAAAATGAGAATTACAACTTTCGGACAGAAGATTCAAAGTTAACTTCTAATACAATTTCTAATACAGGGTGGCCCACAAATAACGGAACGGGGTACTTGCCATACTAAAGACTCATGATGCCTGCCATACTGCATCGAGTAACGATCAACCGTGCGCCATTGTGAGTGTGGGTTCAGCTGTGTATAGAGAAGAAGGGGTACTAACAATGGCGCACGCATTGAACGTTACTAGTTGCTATGACGGGCATCATGTGTCTTCATTATAGCAAGCACCCCGTTCCATTATTTCTGGGCCACCCTGTATAGACTAACAAGTCATAGGGGGTGTTTCACAAAGATCCTAAGTTGAACTTAACCCTAAGTTGGACTTAAACATTATGGTAAGCCATTAGTTTCTTTGAAAAAATGTTGCAATGTTTCTTTTAAATGGCACAAAATGTTGGTTAAAATCATTAATATTTTTTATTATCAAGGGGATTTTATGTTCTTGATATAAAAATTTATGAAAGGTAAAAAATACTAGAATTTTTACTTTTGAATATATTTTATTCCAAGGCTGCAAATGGCTTACCATAATTTGTAAGTCCAACTTACAGTTGAGTTCAACTTAGGATCTTTGTGAAACACCCCCATATTACACTACAATGGCTTGTACCATTTTATTTTTTTAATTATTTTTTTATAGCATAAACGCACCAAAATGGTAAGTCAAGATTATCAAAATCTTCTCTAAAAACTTACCTCTAACTTTTGGTGGTTCCAGCGAATGCAGGTTTATCCCTCTGTATAAGAGCCGCAGCACAAAGTAGCCCACGATCATAACAAATATGATCCCCACGCTCATGTGCAGCGTGAAATTTGCAAAGCCAATACCCTGAGGGGAAACAGACAAAAATGTAAATCAATAATACAATTTGAAAACTGGTATTTTGAATTTTGACTCCAACATAGGGGGAAATTTGCAAAGCCAATATTCCATGAAACAGACACACACAAAAAAACACAAAAAAAAACAAACCAGTCATGAAAAAGGAAAAAAACAAATTTAGATAAAGTGAGTGTGTCCCCAAATAATGTGTGCCCCCCTATACACGCTATTCTAGTATTATGAAAACAAATTCTCACAAATGGTTTGACTCGCTTAAAGTGGGGTTTGGCGCGATTTGACTCGCTTAAAGTGGGGTTTGACTCGCTTAAGTGGGGTTTGGCACGGTTTGACTCGCTTAAAGTGGGGTTTGGCGCGGTTTGACTCGCTTAAAGTGGTGTTTAGTGCAGTTTGACTTGCTTAAAGTTGGGTTTGGCGCGGTTTGACGCGCTTAAAATGGGGTTTGGCGTGGTTTGACTCGCTTAAAGTGGGGTTTGGAGCAGTTTGACTCGCTTAAAGTGGAGTTTTGCATGGTTTGACTCGCTTAAAGTGGGGTTTGGCGTGGTTTGACTCGCTTAAAGTGGGGTTTGGTGTAGTTTGACTTGCTTAAAGTGGGGTTTAATGCAGTTTGACTCACTTAAAGTGGGGTTTGGCAAGGTTTGACTTGCTTAAAGTGGGGTTTTGCACGGTTTGACTCGCTGAAAGTGGGGTTTTGCGCAGTTTGACTCGCTTAAAGTGGGGTTTGGCTTGGATTGACTCGCTAAAAGTGGGGTTTGGTGCAGTTTGACTCGCTTAAAGTGGGGTTTGGCGAGGAAGTGGGGTTTTGCACGGTTTGACTCGCTTAAAGTGGGGTTATGCCTGGTTTGACTCACTAAAGTGGGGTTTGGTGCAGTTTGACTTGCTAAAGTGGGGTTTGGCATGGTTTGACTCGCTTAAAGTGGGGTTTGGCTTTGATTGACTCGCTAAAAGTGGGGTTTGGCGCAGTTTGACTCGCTTAAAGTGGGGTTTGGCGCGGTTTGAATCGCTTAAAGTGGGGCTTGGCGCGGTTTGACTCGCTTAAACTGGGGTTTGGCACGGTTTGACTCGCATAAAGTGGAGTTTGGCGCTGTTTGACTCACTTAAAGTGACCGCTAATCATAAGGGTAAACTGGTCGTAAGGACCGCTATTCATACGGGTCATCTTGTCATAAGGTCCGCTATTCATATGGGTCAACTTGTCATAAGGACCGCTATTCATGAGGGTCAACTCGTAATAAGGACCGCTATACATAATTTGAAAAGGGTTCATTAATCATATGGGTTGCTATTCATATTCCATGAAGGGGTGATTGATTGCACAAACATGAAGTTAATAGAAAATTAGCATAGGAAGAAGAGTTATTATCATAAATATATAATTAATTCACTGAAAGAAGGATAATGTAACGCCATGTGGTATCCTGAACAAGGGATTAATAGTTCAGTGACATGTTTATTGAATACAATAAATTAGAGACAAGTATTACATGTTTTTGTATAAGTTTGTAAGTTTATTATTAAATCATGCATATAAACTATATTTAGATTATTATTAAAATATTATTTTAGAGCAATCGCCATACTACATTGTATCTTTAAACGATCACAATGCAATAAGTTAATGTAGTCTCAAATCAAGTCATACATTTTCCCCTACTGAGATATGTACATGTATGTTGTATCTCATTCAAGCAAGGAGGTAGTACTTCCTTGATTCAAAGGATTAGTAGCCTTGTGTATTGAGCAAATAAAAAACAAGCATCCTTGCCTTGCATATTAGTGTGTGCCTATATTAGCGTATCGTGCATAGAAATTATTCTAGATGATGATTAGTGTATTATATTAGAGCAATCGATGAACTATGGTGTCTTCAAATGATCAAGACACAAAATAAATTTTCCTTCCTGTGATATGTACATGTATTTGGTATCCCGTCTAATGGGTAGAACAAATTAGAAACAAACATTCAGGCCTTGCAAATAAGTGTGTGCTTGTATTAGTATATCATGCAAATAAATTACTGTATAACATATTACAGGCAAGTAGTCAGGATTTTTCAAAGGAGGGTGTGTAATTTACAAAAGTGGACTGAGACCGTTTGTGGCCGAGACGGAGTTGTGTAAGGCGAGGGGGGGGGGGGGGGGGGATGTGTGATTGTGGCCACGACCTATAATGGCCGATACCGTGACCGAGACCTAACCCCCTCCTGGCTACAGGCCTGTATTATTATTAGAGTATTATAGTAGACCAAGCACTGAACTATGGTGCTTTCAAATTATAAATTCACAAATCTAATCATACATTTTCCTACAAGGGATTCATGTTTACTGGTTGGAACAATCTAGAAACGAGCATCCACGGTCACCATTTTTAGCATGTATCATACATGTACATGTATGTTTATAATGGGATAATAGATGCATGCAAACTATACTAGAGCATATATCAGAGCAATTAATTGCCACATTATAATGCTATCAAACATTCACAACACAATTTCAAATCATAATTGCTCTCTACCAATACAAATAATGACATCATGGGACCAATTAGATCATAACACTTGACAATACAATAGCAAAATGATATCCAGATCGGATTCCAGTTAAGTTCAAGTGATCATTTAAATTCTATTAAGGATTTCCGACCCGAAAGTGATATTTGAGACCCGAAAGTGATATTTGAGACTTAAAGGGGTAGTTTAGTTTTGGTAGAGAGGGCGCTGCACATCACAATTTTTTTGTGAGGTAATGAAAAATTGAGTGTCGAATTTGAGAGAACATGCCATTTTAATGGCAGAATAAACTTTATTTGGTCAAAATCGATCCAGAAACGGCTGAAATATCAATAAATATATCTGATCTTATAATTATTTGGGGCCCAAATAATTAGATGATTTTTAGAAAAAAATAAAAAAATGCTTGCACTTTTTCAAAAATTTTCAAAAACGTTTTTTAAATAGTTGTTGATGATCTCGCTATTTAATCATTATATCAATAAAACATCACATGCATATAAATGTTGTATGAAAAATGGTTGAAACCAATGCCTTTTTAAAAAGCGTCCTCTTGTTTCAATGGCTCTTTTTGAATGATAACAGGTTTTTTACTTAGTCGTTTGTAATTTTGAATACCTTTCGAGCATGGTGGAGTTATAACTATTAGTTTATAATGTTACTGTGCAGGTTTTGGCTACTTTAGTTCAGCCTTACCAAAACTAAACTACCCCTTTAAGCATAAGTCTCGGTCACGGTATCGGCCATTATAGGTCGTGGCCACAATCACACATCCCCCCCCCCCTCGCCTTACACAACTCCGTCTCGGCCACAAACGGTCTCAGTCCACTTTTGTAAATTACACACCCTCCTTTGAAAAATCCTGACTACTTGCCTGTAATATGTTATACAGTAATTTATTTGCATATTCATGTTTACTGGTTGGAACAATCTAGAAACGAGCATCCATGGTCACCATTTTTAGCATGTATCATACATGTACATGTATGTTTATAATGGGATAATAGATGCATGCAAACTATACTAGAGCATATATCAGAGCAATTAATTGCCACATTATAATGCCATCAAACATTCACAACACAATTTCAAATCATAATTGCTCTCTACCAATACAAATAATGACATCATGGGACCAATTAGCTCATAACACTTGACAATACAATAGCAACATGATATCCAGATCGGATTCCAGTTAAGTTCAAGTGATCAATTAAATTCTATTAAGGATTTCCGACGGAAAGTGATATTTGAGACATAAAGCATACAGTAAAGATTCTCCTGGATGATGTGTGACAGTTTTATTCTATAAAAAGAACACTGCTTATCTAGTGAAAAAGAGTGAACATTGATGTAAGATTTTATCACCTTCTGCCCACTGAATTTGACTACAATCAACAATCATTCCGGAATGCTTTTCCTTCTTCTGTTACCATAAGCCAAACCACATGGTACAAGAGAAATATTGAAGTGATTTTGGTTGAATTTGACCAATTTAATGGATCACTTTCAGGCTGCATCACTTTGCATGATCCCTTGCACTTTGCCTTTTTACCTTTGGTTTATGTCAGCTTTGCATATTTGTATATACATACATTATTATAGTGAGTAGGGAAAATAACATAATATAATAACTTCACTAAAAAATAAGGTTGTGTTAGTATTAGTAATACCACAAATCAAATCACACATTACAAAACATTAGTAAAATATAGCTAGCATGCGAGGAGCGAAATACTTTGCCGTGCTATGCATAAACTTACCATTATCTTTGGATATTGATAATGCTGTAAAGCGATTTCAAAATTGATATTATGGGATGACAAAAAACAAAAGATATTGCGTGATGTCAAAACAATAAATAATGCTCAGCCATATGAAAACAAAATGGAAATACAAATGAAATAATCAAAATATCATGAACATATCAAACTTATATGGACAACTGAACTTGACACATTATCATTATCATAACAAAAATGTTAAATGTAAAAATTATGTGGTCCCGAAATACCTAGGCTTGAGCCTATGGAAAATGTGTGTTATACCAAAATCAAACAGCCCTTGTATGGATTAAAATTCATTGAAATAAAATAAAATTCATTGAAACAAAATATTTGTTAACAGCACAAAGCAAAAGTAAAAGTCAGAGCAAAGTGAAAATACATTTCATGGCGTAACCTATTCAGGACTGGTCACAAAATTACCTGGTCTATGGTGGATGGGTATAACACCAGGGGGGTGTTTCACAAAGATCCTAAGTTTAACTTAACTCTAAGTTTGACTTAAAAAGTATGGTAAGCCATTTGTAACCTTGGAATAAAATATATTCCAAGGCAAAAATGCAAGTATTTTAGACTTTTCATAGATTTTTACATCAAGAACATGAAATCCCCTTAATGATAGAGAATATCAATGATTTGTATCAACATTGTATGCCTTATAAAAGAAATGTTACAAAATTGTTTCAAAGAAACTAAGGGCTTTCCATATCTTCTAAGTCCAACTTTAAGAGTTAAGTTCAACTTAGGATCTTTGTGAAACACCCCCCAGGATAAACAAAAACTTTAACAGGTTTGATGATATATCAACCAAGTAAAAACAAAATAAAATTACTGACATTTGATATGAACTTGATATGAAATTAGTTAAAATAAAATAATTCAATGAGATTGCACGTTTGCATAAAAGAAAAACAAATATTGCCTTTCATGAATGAAGCGCCTTAGGATCAGTTAATTCTGAGTATAATTATGCTCAGGTCAATTCTTTAATTACATGATTTATATTATATGTGACTGGCTATAGAAAAACCCGGCACTTGTCGGTAATTCATGTTTTGAAGAAATGGGCATTTTAAGTTCACATAATGTGTGTAAAAAACGTATGGTTGTAAAATTGAAACAATCATATCTTCGCCAATTATTGACCAATTTTTTAGAACAAAGCATTAAATAAAAGCTTGTGATGAGGCCTTTCTAATGGTATAAAAACCTACTTTTTGATTTTTACCGACAAGTGCAGGGTTTTGCTATAGCCGGTCACATATGGTACGGGCAACTACTTTTGGCTGATCTAAATCTACTTTTTGATTTTTACCGACAAGTGCAGGGTTTTGCTATAGCCGGTCACACATTGTACGGGCAACTACTTTTGGCTGATCTAAATCTACTTTTTGATTTTTACCGACAAGTGCAGGGTTTTGCTATAGCCGGTCACATATGGTACGGGCAACTACTTTTGGCTGATCTAAATCTACTTCTTTTTTTTTACCGATAAGTGCAGGGTTTTGCTATAGCCGGTCACATATGGTACGGGCAACTACTTTAGGCTGATCTAAATCTACTTTTTGATTTTTACCGACAAGTGCAGGGTTTTGCTATAGCCGGTCACATATTGTACGGGCAACTACTTTTGGCTGATCTAAATCTACTTTTTGATTTTTACCGACAAGTGCAGGGTTTTGCTATAGCCGGTCACATATTGTACGGGCAACTACTTTTGGCTGATCGGGTAACTAGATTTTCAAACTGCCAATGACAGAAAGAGAACATTTTGTATGCTTTCTGGTTAAACCTCCATAGACTTTGAAGTCTTTATCAAATAAATTAAAAAAAAATTGTTTTGGGCAACCAATATTTTATAGGGAAATTATTTCACTGGCCCAAACAGGTCTGACAGGTACATGTAAGTAGTACACTAATTTAGTGTGGAGCCTTGGGTTGGGCCATTTTTGGGATACCATGGTGATGAATATTTTATGTTTGTTCATGATAATGCATACTGAATGAATGAAATAATAATGCTTGATGATAATCTGCAGTGACAATAAATATCCGATATGTGTGTGTATTTCATGCCGGTAATGATGGTGCGTGATAGTTCATAATTGCACTATATGGTTACAAAGTGGTCTCTACTTGATACGTTACTGGGGTACCATTTAAAGGGGATAGGATTGAACCAAACATTTCTTATATTTCTTACAGAAATTGTCACCACTTCATCGGGTACACCTGTTAAAGGGGTCAAATATACCTTGCAAATGCCTACCCAATTAAGCGGAGACAATATCGAGCAGGGGGTGTATTCAGAAAACAATTTAAAGTTAACATTTATTGTGTTTCCGTCATATCTACGTCACTAAAATATAATTGAACAAATCGCTTTTCTTTTAGTACAGTTTCAGAATACAGATTTGCCTAAAATATTTGAGTGACGTAGATACAATAGATTTTTAGCTTAAAATAGTTTTCACAATACACCCCCAGTAACATAACTGGCAAGTTACAGATACTCACTGCTTGTTGAATGTCCGAGTTTGAGACGATGATAACGTTTGGCGGATCACCGATGGCCGTTGCAGTGCCACCGATGTTTGAGAAAACCACCTCGGCGATGAGGACGTAGCGAGGATCGATGTCGAGCACTTCACAAAGACTGAAACGAAGACAAAGAAATAGCATTCATTTGCGTAATGATAATACAAACTATTTCTTCCCATGTTTATTCCATACTGTATTAAAGACTTGCAATGGGGAAATTCGAGTATTTTGTAAAAACAGGTCCCATAATATGGCGACAGGAGTCAAATAGTTGTAAACCTAGAGGAATGCAAAGACGATTTCATCTCCTCAATATCACCAACATTCCATGAAATGATTGAGAATTTCATCTCCTCACTATCACCAACATTCCATGAAATGCTTGACATGCTTGCTTGCAGGCAGCTCGGCTACAGCCAGGGTAATACAGTAAAATGCGCCTCAAGAGAATTTCTAGATTGATGGCGCAATATAAATGCTTGTCTATTATTATTGTTATCATCATTACTATCATCAGCAGCAGGAGCAGCATTTAATTGAGCATTATTATCATCGCTGTCATCATCATCATCACCATCATGATCATGATCGTCACCAGCCTCATCATCATCATCATCATCATCACCACCATCACCATCATCATTAATGACCATGATTGTCAACACTCTCATCATCATTATAATTATTATCATCATCACCACCATCATAAATTAACATGATCATTGTCGTCTTCATGATTTATCGTCATCAGTGTCCTACGGAGAACAGAAAGGTTTTTAATACCTGATAGTGACTGGGGTCAGGAGCAGAATGGTGGTCACGTTGTCCAGGAATGCGGACACTATCCCAGAGAAGAAGCAGAGAATCGTCACCAGAGTCCAGATCTTTCCCTTGGCCAACTTGTAGGCGAGGAGAGCACAGTAGTCAAAGAAACCCGTCTCTGAGAAGATGGCTACGATTGTCATCTGCAGAGAAAAGAAGATAATGATTAAGGGGCCTCTGAGAATCTAGCTTAGAAGATAATGGATCTAATAACTTTGTAGACAAATATGCCCAAACTAACACAGGGTTGATAAAATGTGTATTTCTGTGATCCGATAAGTCTTCTAAATGATGTGTGAAAATTCCATGTTTAATGAATGTCATATGGCCGAGCATTGAGTGAAATTGCTAAGCAATATTTGCTCGCTCAATGCCATAACTTTGTACATAGTGGATATGCTCCAAGTGAGACTTTCAAATTCAGACATATCTATCCAAAATTTGACACGCCCAGCGTATTCTGGAAATTCTCACTGCATGTGCAAAGGGGTTGGGATGGTGTCGGTGCTGGCAGGGGCAGTGACAGTGGCAGTAGCGGTGGAGGAAGAGGAGGAGGAGGAGGAGAGAAGGAGGAGGAGAGAAGGAGGAGGAGAGAAGGAGGAGGAGAGAAGGAGGAGGAGGAGGAGCAGGAGGAGGAGGAGGAGGAGGAGGAGGAGGAGGAGGAGGAGGAGGAGGAGGAGGAGGAGGAGGAGGAGGAGAAGGAGAGAAGGAGGAGGAGAGAAGGAGGAGGAGAGAAGGAGGAGGAGAGAAGGAGGAGGAGAGAAGGAGGAGGAGAGAAGGAGGAGGAGGAGGAGGAGGAGGAGGAGGAGGAGGAGGAGGAGGAGGAGGAGAGAAGGAGGAAGAGGAGGAGGAGGAGGAGAGAAGGAGGAGGAGGAGGAGGAGGAGGAGAAGAAGGGGAGAAGGAGGAGGAGAGAAGGAGGAGGAGAGAAGGAGGAGGAGGAGGAGGAGGAGGAGGAGGAGGAGGAGGAGGAGGAGGAGGAGGAGGAGGAGGAGGAGAAGGAGAGAAGGAGGAGGAGAGAAGGAGGAGGAGAGAAGGAGGAGGAGAGAAGGAGGAGAGGAGGAGAGAAGGA
Source organism: Echinarachnius parma (assembly GCA_037951105.1). Classification (NCBI taxonomy): domain Eukaryota; kingdom Metazoa; phylum Echinodermata; class Echinoidea; order Clypeasteroida; family Echinarachniidae; genus Echinarachnius; species Echinarachnius parma. The sequence goes on from JBAMJV010003226.1 coordinate 204,049, forward strand.
GGAGAGAAGGAGGAGGAGGAGGAGGAGGAGGAGAGAAGGAGGAGGAGAGAAGGAGGAGGAGAGAAGGAGGAGGACGAGGAGGAGGAGGAGGAGGAGGAGGAGAAGAAGAAGAAGAAGAAGAAGAAGAAGAAGAAGAATTAATTCAACGTCTGCAGTGTTATACTTGAAGCATGTTCTGAGTTAATACTGACCATTCCCCAGAGTAGTGCCAGTGTGTCATAATCCAGCCATTCCATGATCGTCTCCAGCGATGGTCGCTCATTGAAGCTGGTCAGTACGGCCAGAGCAGCAAATGACCCTAGCATGGCTGCTGTTGTCCTGTGAACCAGCTGAAAAGCAGAACAAAACAATTGTTAGAATTATTTGTTCAAAACAAAAAACAAACAAAAACATTCACACATACATATTTCAACAAAGTCACTGTTTCAGTCTGTATTTTTCTTGCATGGAATGCCTGTTGTCCCAATGTTAAGCTAAAGAGTTTGTCATATTGTAGCAAAGACCTGTTAAAACACAATTATTTCATATACAGTACATGATTCAGGGATGCCAGTGGCAAATGGCTCCAGGGCCTGACAATTTGTGGAGACTCAAAATAATCACGAGCGCGAAGCACAAAGTCCCTTTAGCCGGGGTCCATGGCCCGCTTTAGGGCCCTTGAAGCTCTGGGGTTCCAGATGCTCCAGCCCGTTCCAGCCGGAACTATGGTTAAAAAACCCCGGAAAAGCCCGAATTCCGGCTATAGCCAGAACTCTGGCATCCCTGAATTGATTGTTTCCAGTTTTGGTCGCTCGTTGAAGCTGGTCAGCACGGCCAGAGCAGTAAATGACCCTAGCATGGCTGCTGTTGTCCTGTGAACCATTAAAAGCAGAAACAAAATAATTGCAAGAAAGCAGTGTCATTAAAATACAATATTACAATTACTAGTAGTAACATCATTCAACCATTTCATGTTTTCTTTTGCATAGGTCACTTGTCCTGTTTTTAGGCCTAAGACATGGGCATATTATAAGAAATACCAGATAAACACTTGTCCTGAACATACACTAGTCAAATTTGCTCTGTACTCACTTAAAACACAATAAGAAAGTAGACCCCCACTAGAATGATAACCTCCTGGGCAGATGCTCAATAGGCATAACGACACACAATCAGATAAACATGAACTCAGCAAACATACTTAATAATCAAACGTAACAAACGAAACACATGTCAAACATTTGCTCTAAACTCACTTTAATAAACTAGAATAACACCAACTAGAATAATGGCAGCCCATATTTATCCCCTCGGCTGAGGTACACAAAACACATAATATACAGAAACACAAGGTCATACACAATATACACTCAAACTTACAATTATCAAATTAAAACTTACATTTATTAAACTTACAATTATCAAACATGTACATAACAAACATACACTCATAGATCTGCCCTCTACTCACCTCAAAACCGATAAGAAAGTAGACACCGACTAGAATGATGGCAGCCCAGATAACCTCCTGGGCCGAGGAGGCAGGCATGAGGGTGTAGGTCGATTCAAGTATGATGACATCGTCTGTGTTGCTTTCAAACCGCAAACTAGCACCTCGTCCAAAACTGCAAACAGAAGTACAGATGTTTTCAGTATCAAAATATAAGATATTATATAACACCTTGGAATGTTCTCGAGTTGTGATTGGTTGAATTCAGGTCGCATGATATTCAGTAGAAATTGCCTATTGAATCCCTTTTATAGCCCCGACCGTGCATATCAAATCTTAAAACTAACCATTTCACCTACCATTCATCACTTTCTGCACATGCCAGCAACGTTTCTAGATTCCTTTAATATTATTACCCTGGTCAACGGATACACATTTTGATCATTCCTGCACATAAAGTGCACATTTTCCACTCCCTAGGGAAGTAGTGTAAGAGGATTCTAAGGGATGACATGATTGGTGTTGCTTCCCTCGCACTCGTTACGGAAAACGCGCCTTTTCAATTGCCACACCCACTCTCTGGAACAATCTTCCCGTTCACATCCGTGCCTCCACTACACTAGATTCATTCAAGACTGAACTCAAGACCCACTTATTTTGTATAATATAATCTCTATCGTCTCACTTAAATTACATGACTTTATTGTTCAATTACTTCTTTTCTATTAAATGTCATTATTTTGTGTAATTATTATTACTTGTAACAGCGCTTAGAAACCCTGTATTAAGCGCTTTATAAATGCAAGCTATTATTATTATTATTATTTTCAAACCAGAGCTGTGTACCTGCCTCATCCAAATCTGCAAATCATTAATACATGTACAAGTACAGATGCTCAGAGTAAAAACAATTATTTGTTTAATTAACTTGTAAAAGAGACGAGAGATTTTTGGGCTAGTTTACCTATATTTTTTTCAGTAGTACTCAAGTTTAGCTTTGGACATCTCCTGTTCTACGCAATTAGAGATGCCATCTGGATGGTAATCCCCTAGCATTGTGCATGACCATATGTCATTTTTATTTTTCATTTTCTATTTTATTTCACTTAAATAATGTATACCTGTATGTTTGATGCGAAATTGTATCTGATCTAATAGCTGTTATGTGATTCAATTTGATTTAATTGCTTTATCTAATTACTTACTCTTTAACATCAAATATGTTCTCCAGTTCCAACCAATGAGAGGTGTCCGCGAGATCATAATCCCTCAGCACTTCGTAAGACTCCTGGTCGACGACCACGGTCGTGTTGTCGGCTGCCACAACTAACAGGGACAATGTGATGTTTTCAGTGGAGCTTGCATTTGCGCCGTACCGTACCGGGCCTTTAAACTTCGCCTTGATAAATACATTCTCACCTAAGCTTGTGATGTTCACCACTGAATACAATGTTAAGGAGATTTACAGTTATATTTTGACAGGAATATAAAAATGACACTGGAAATATTTTCTAAATTTATGCAAAAATTTGCAGGTAAAAAGTTGAATACGGTACTGTTTTCAACCATGTTCAAAGGAAACAAATTGTGAGGGTGTAATAACACAATTTAGCTTTTGGATGGCATTAGCAGAACTGGCAATATTGACATACGTGTGTTAATATTCAGGGAGGTTTCACAGAGCAATCAGGGAGATAGTGATGAAACACATGTATCCATCACCATGGGAGCAATCTCGGCTTTATCAGGGAGATGCTCAATTTTGTTTGTCAGGATGCGGAAAGATCTGTACATTTTCAGGGAGCCTCCTGCGGAATCAGGGAGACTTGGCAGCTCTGCATTGAGATGTGATGATAAACTAAAACCGGTTGGTTCAATTGTTTATTGCCTTTACTGTCAACGGTCTACATTTTTATTTGTAGAATTTAAGCCTCTCACAAAGGTTCTGATAGAATAGAAAGTTAATAGGCAATGTAGCTTTCGGCCATCAAATGTATTAATTGCTGCTAAATTCCACTGACCCAAATGGTCAACCAAATATAACAGAACTTAAAGTTTATCTTTGTTTGGGGCCAACTAATTCAGATTTCAGGCCACTATAATGTGAAAACTCTTTTTACTTTTTACATGCATGCCTGACTGAGCCACAAGGCAAAAAAGTTAATTTCTACCATTTGGCTACGATAGGCCCATTTTGTTTATCTTGTTTATTACATTCTCAAAAGGATACAGTGAGATAAGCTGTTTGAGACGGGAAACACCTCTGGTTGTACCACCACCTCATCCTTGAGTGCAACAAAAATCTGAAAGAAATGTGGAAGAAAATTGACAATAAAACATCAAAGAACAAAATATGGTAACATATTAACATACTTGGAAACTGACAAAAAATACAATGTGCCCAAAGACAATTTATACATGTAGCTTATTTCAATATGACATGAGCTCTGAGCACAGAAGACTGGAAAAGGCAGGTTAGTAAAAAGTAAAAACTAGATGGATCTTAGACTGCGTCATTGCGCAATTTTTATGAGCACAGTTAACTTTGACCTTTGACCTAATAGTTGAGATATCACAATAAAGAGCTATTTTTTTGCATATGCGCTCTGTGACCTTTGACCTCATGACCCCAAAATCTTATCAGTTCATTGGCTCCTCATGAAACAGACATGTACAAAGTTTGGTGACAATTAGTCAATAGGTTCTTGAGATATTGCAATAACCATCTAAGCTTTGGGCCACTACAAATTTATGGTATGTCAAATTTTATTAGCCCAACTGGGCAACCAAAATTAACAGACTTCGTAATGTTTTTCCTTGTTTGGGACCACTCAATTGGGATGTAGGGCCAACAATTCAATAAATCTCTACTTTACTTGCCCAACTGGGCCACTATGAAGAAAGTTAATTTCCAGCATTGCTATGTTCATTAGTATGATCAAGTGTGTTAATCAGTTATAACAACATTACACCCACCCACCCCAATCAGTCTTCGATGTATGCCACTGTAACAAGTACGTCCAAAGTACAAGGACATTTACACATGAAATACAGACTTCAAATGAAGATAATAATAATAATGACAATAATAATAATTGGTTTGATATAAATAGCGCCTATTATTATCATCTCTAAGCCCTTTACACTAGATAGATAAGATGGGTATCTCAGTGAATTTGACCTTAGAACCTACCACAGTTTACAATTTGACACAGTTTAAAAAGTTTGAGGTACTGTAGTTCACAGTTACATGTAGTTACAATTTAATTCAGGGAAGACAGGGAAATATTTAAAGGCATTCAATAACTAATTTACATGTACATGTATGTTACAACTGTAAGCAAAAACTGACAAAGATTGGTATCGTGTAATATTACTGGAGTTTGATTTAAACATTGAGTAATGTGTGAAAGTTTCATGATCAATATATGTCATACGATCAAGTAATGAACGAAAAAGGAATGTGCTATTTGCTAATTCATTGCCATTCAAATAATCCTCACTATTTAAAAACAAAATTTAAATCATAAATATCTTAAAGGGAGAGATCCTCTTTTGCAAGCCAAAATTCATAAGTTGCGAGGATATTGTCTTATATGAAAGGAAATGTCATTTAATAGCATGCCTGAAAAAATTAGGGCTTGAAATCTCTTTTTCGTGGAGTTATAGACCTAAAACTTATTAAACTGAGGGACGTCGGTTTAATGGGTACATACGTATTTTCGGCCGGTGAGTAAGTTCGTACACAGATTACACGGAGAGCCAGATCGGTATGCATGACCCTACGTGACCCGCACTAGCTACGTGACCCGCGCATAAGTACTAATGTGTGAGTGTTTACTAAGCAAAATACCCAAACATCGCTTAAACTGACTACATGTAATTATATATTCTTTATTTTTGAGATCTTTTTCTGTGACATACATTAACAAATGTCGGCTTCACAATACCTTTATGAGAATTAGTACTATATTGTTGTAATATTATGCTAAATCAGTTGAACTCCTTTATTGACCGATATATAGTTTAAATGGAGGGACGCATTCGTTTTTCATTCGTAGAATCCAAATTAGATCCAAATTAGATCCAAATTGATCCCCATCCGTCAACTGAAAGCTGTTCAGACGTTTTGTAAAAGTGGACCTGTCCCTTTAATAAGGAAGTGGACATTTGAAAAAACTATACCGAAAGAACCATTAAAGTAAAATGCAAGTGAAGTTTGTCAGTTCTGATACTTTGCTAGATCTATTTAAATACATGTATGACAGGACTAGACACTTGCACCGGCACGCTGGCCCAGGGCCAGTGAAATTGCACTTTGGGCAAGAACTAAAATGTATAACAGTGAAACGTTGCTGGCCCGATCGGACAAGCTGATTTTCAACTCAACATTGAAAGAATTATCTTGTTTTCTTCCTTGTCATGCTTCATCTATAACCATAGTTTTGATCAGGAAAGAGTGATATTTTGAATTAGTTAAAAGTTTACTCATGAAATAACATTTTCGGGACAGTTAATTTTTCTTTCGGGCCACCAGAAAAGGGAAAGAAATTATTTCACTGGCTTCAACCAGGCCACTGACAAAAAAGGTAAGTGTGGAGCCCTGCTATATGAAGAAGATAAGATTCTACCAGCCCATTGACCTTAGGACCCACATTTATAATAGACTTGGTTATTTCATAATTACATTTGGTCCTTTTTCCCCATTTATCTGTAATATTGAGGAAAGATGGAGGCTTTTACACCAAACATAATACAAAGCAAAACCTAAAAAACATGTATTACACTGTACATGTATATATATATTTAACCTTCAAATGAAAATATTTATTCATATTTAATTTATTTTTCCATATATATATAACAATAACAAATTATTTTACAAAACAAAACAAAACAGGATATTCGTACAGGATATAGCAGGATATTCATGAAAAAGGTAAAATATGCAGTTCAACAACACTATATATAAATAAAAATCAAGAAAATCTATTAGAAAATCTGCAACATACATGTAATATGAAATACAGGCGTATACGGAGGGACCAATTTAACCAAGTAGAGCTTGGTCCCCAGTACATATTGCATGACCCTATAGTGGCTCTAAGCTTTTCTATGATATTATATATTTTTTAAAGGACCTAAAGAATACAACGTACTTTGGCACTTATTCCATAGTTGATGACTTGTAAAATAGGTCTGCCGAAAAAAAAATCCATGAATAATAAACACAGTAGTGATTCAAGACTAATTTTCTAATGTCAAATCTCATTTAGCAGCCAGTTTACGCCCCACCCACATTTAGGGTCCAGAATCGGCAGCGTGATTGACATGTGATTGACAATTTATTGGCTTACGTCATGACACGTCATGACGCGTCATCTACAGAATTTAGTTCATTAGTCCGTACTTTAGATGACGTCACATTTTGGCGATTTAAAAGGGGCGTTCCCAGGACAATTAGATATAATTACCCCAAAATTGATTGATTTCATGAGAAATGACTGCCAAATTCTTTTTCTTCAGGAAAAATTACATATAGAGAGCCGAATTGTGAAAATTAGGCCATGTAGACGCTATAGGTCATTTAAAGGGCATGAAAGGAAAAAATAACCTGCCAAACAGATGGGTTTTCCATTGAGTTTTTAGATTTAGTAACACTGTCAGATCATGAACAGCCATGGTGGCGCATGAATGTTATTTAAAGGTATCACAGTTTTAGTTTCTATCTCTAGCTAGAAAACAAAATTAAAAGCCTTGACAGGCCAGTGGCCTTAGGCTTAGCTATGCCCTTGCATGTGCCCCACTTTATAGTATTTATCTTTTTGTAATAAGGTTTATGTAATTTGTGTAGATAATGTAAGTTTGGTTGCAGTGTTAACACAGGACCCACCAGTTTCCTGTAGGCAATGGGTTAACCTGTTCTCTACTAGATTTTGCAAATCCTCATAGTGTTAATACATGATCCACCAGGTTCCTGTTCCGCATTGGTCAAGAGATTTGGTTTGAGATAATACTTTGAACTAGTTGAATTTCAAAGTGCTTAACTTTTCAATATTAAACAAATTATTGAAATATCATGCAATAACTCTGATGTAAACTATTTCATTACTAAATGATTGTATGTTTGCCCTTGACCAAAGAGGTTTAACACAATTTCATTGTTCTAACACATTTGATATATAATGGGTTTGTTTGATGTATATACCAGTACTTATATTTTATATCGATTTTCCTCAAACAAACTTGGAAATATAAACAAATTCTTTAAATGCTGGTACTGTACACCTGCCCTTCACTATAAAGTTCAGTTTTAAAGGGGACCACCAGGCAAAGAACAACACATTATTAAATGTTTTGGTACCGTTTTGTGATATCAAATAGATACCAAACATTTTGCACAGTGCTGTGTAATTCATAAACAAAGCAATTAATTTCCACCACTTACGGAACCACTACTATTTCCTGGTTCCATATGGGCCAAACATGTGCGAGTGCGCCAATGCTATTCACGCGTACGTTTGTAGACAATGGAATCCCGGGCGATTCGTTCGCTCTGCACACATTAGTCTTCGCAATTCAGACCGCATGAACGCATGCTTTAGAATGGTGATGCGTTTTCCAATTATATATTTTTTCTGGAAACATATTTTTGTGAACTTGTTGATGGAATGGAATACTAAAGATGTTACCTTTCTTTAATAAGAATATTATTTTTGGGTGGTGGTACCCTTTAACAAAGTTTATTACTTCAAAATATGTTATATTCTATATCCAGAGGGTTAATCCTATTTTTAATATTAATTAACCGAAACCTAATGACCGGAAGAACTACAGGACACAACCTATCCTTCCGTACAGATGATGATGATGATGATGAATGTGAGGGAACCTGGCCCTGATACAGACAAGCATAGGACTATATGAAGATTGAAAACCGATAAACGCCTTTTTTTTTAAAGATAAAGGTACCATCATATAACACAAAATATTGTCTTTTAAACAATATCTTAATCATTGCATTTATCATGTATATTTTGAAAGATAGTATCACATTATTTTTCTTATTTTTTCAGTTGTTTTACAGCAGGTTTGATAATCACAATTATCTTGGATTTGTTTAAATGGTTTTATTGTTTTTTGCATCGAAACCTGTTGTATGTTTACAATGGAAAGGAGAGAAGAAGTGAAATAACTAATTACAATAGCACATTTCTATTTTGTTGCCTTGACTTTTATATGACTTCCTGTTAACCCCTTTTCAGCAACCTTTCAGTTTCAAGAATGTCAGAAGTTTTAGCAGGTAGATTTCAACTTAACTCAATGGAATCCAATATCGGTATCAAATTTCTAGCCAACATTTCTCAATTATTTACGCTTGCATTTTCAACTCTCAAAAAAAAAAAAAATATGTTTAAAAAAGGATTGCAATATTAAAGGTGATTCAGATTCCTAAATCAGATCTATGCAAAAGCCTAGATGTGCATGGTACGAAATACACCCTGGATCAGTGTTATGCAGTGTGCTCAAACTAGCATACATGTAAATTAAGTTCAGTTCAGCTCAGTTTATTTCACATCTCTTTAAAAAATACAATGGAATATACATTGGAAACAAAACAAAAACACAATATTCAAGAGTAAAAAAACATGACCATTTAAAATCTACACGCATTATTACAAGAAATTGAGAAATATATAGTAAAAATAAGTGTAGTGGATGTGAGGGAAAGGCAAAGGCCATTGGCCTGTCAAGGCCTTTCCCTTTTCTAACTACAACTTATTGAAATGAGTATTTATCATAAATATCAAAATATACAAAACACACATAACACATAAAAACACACAAAAACAGGCATAAATTAAGAGATCTATTGTAATGAAAAATGGTAAACTGCGATCAAACATTGCTCTTTAAATCCCCACCCATGACAATGTTTAATGTCTTTGCAATATTATACAATTTGATCAATGATTCACTCCATTAACAGTTATATTAGTCTGATAACTTCTTTCCTTTTCCCCAATTAATATGTTCTGTTTCAGTTTCTTTTTGCGAAATTCCCACTTAATTGCCACTTAAACTTCTCTGTTTGATCTTTTCACTTTCAGTATGTTCACTTTTGAAGTTCCCCAAACCATGCATCGTCTATGCACTGCCTACGACACACTACAGAATAGTAATTAACGTTTGATTGGTCTGAAACGATTCATGTACAGTCAAACCTGTCTATTAGTGGCCACCTGTCTATAGCAGCCAACCTGCCTATAGTGGCCACCAAAAGCGATCCTTTGAAGATAAAAAAACAGTGGTATGGAACCTGTCTAGATAGAGGTCACCTGTCTTAAGTGGCCATTTTTCTTGTTTCCCTTGGGTGGTCAATATACGCAGGTTTGACTGAACATGTAAATCTCATTGACACTTCCTTTGCACATGAGCCAATTTGCTCAATGATTCACTCTGTTTACTGTCATTTTGTTGATGACTTCCTTCCTTTTCCTTCCTCTCTTCCTTTTTTAAAATTTATCTATTTTTTAATTTCTATGTTTCGTTTTTTCAGCTTTTTTGTTTGTAATTCCCAATGCATTGCCTACGAAACACAACAGGATGTACGCGTTTGAGTGGTCTGAAATACATGAAGGTAAATCTTAGTAAACCCTATTAGACTTTTTTTCAAAATGTATGTATATAAATTGCAGTATCTTGATATTTGTTATTCTTTTAATGTAACAATATGTTTTGCATCTCTTTGTTACTTCTAAACATTTATATATTTATGTACAATTGTATAATTCATTTCAAATGTTTTTGTAACGATTTTTAAAAGTCATGTTTTTATAACGGTTACAGTCCGTTATTCCGAAGGTTCGTTATTCCGAAGGTTCAGTTATTCCGAAGGTTCGATATTCCGAAGGTTCGTTATTCCGAAGGTTCGTTATTCCGAAGGTTCGTTGATCCGAAAATAAAATCAGGTTCGTTATTGCGAAGGTTCGTTGATCCGAAAATAAAATCGGGTTCGTTATTCCGAAGGTTCGTTAGTCCTAAAATGAAATAGGGTTCGTTAATCCGAAAATTAAATAAATACGACGTAGAAAAAAATTGAGTTGATTTGATTTTGAGCAGTGTGGACTTGGGAAAGGGGATCAATCTCACTCTAATTGCCGTGGCTGCATGGGGGGTGGGGAGAATGGGAGGGGGGCAAAGAGTGGCTTTACAATTCTAGTCAAATTGTATATAATTTGTCTTTGTAAAACAGTGCAATAAGAATGAGATATATATATTTATATCTTTCTCATGTAAAAAAAACATGAAATAAAACCAAAATCAATTTGATATAATTATAATTATGTCCTAAAGTTAGATTTTGCTGCTTGATATCAGTCCAAAATCACATTTTATTTGTCTGAATTGTATGTATTTCATCATAAATAGCAACTAAGGGCAGGGGGGGGGGGCTGCTATTTTGAATCCCCGCAAGTGATGTTTTC